>JAFBJT010010012.1:0-14036 GCA_016785325.1 Chascanopsetta lugubris | reverse complement strand
AAGAGTTTGTGGTTGTTAAATCATTACAGTCCTGAAATGGCAACGATTCACCTTTAATGTTCCAATCTGACCTGGCTTAGGTTATTCACAGTGCAAGAGGGAGCTGCAAGATGAATATGGCACAATCCCACATAGATTAATAAATAAATAAATAAATATATATATATATATATATTAATAAACTGTCCATGTTTGAATGCACATATAAATCGGCCATAACAAGCTTGACTTGTAAAAACAGATCTTTCAGCTTAGACGAGAATGGCTTTTTCAAATGAAACGATAATGCACCATTTACCACACTGTAATTTGACTGCTGCTGTGTGCCATGTGTGACATTTGGTAAAATAGTAATCTTTTTGCAGAAGAGAGAGAAAAAAAAATCCCATTTACCACTTCAAAACTCAATGTTCCTTTACCAAAAATTATGAGGCATGAAATAGGTTGGATGTGTGTTAAAACAACATAGAAAAAAAAAACCTTTCCCAGCAGGTCACAGTAATTGACTTGGTTTTTTGTTTGCTCACTAATTAAACTGGTTCCGCCTGCAGACTAAAACTCATATATTTAGATCAGAGGAAAAGAGCAATGTGGTGTAAAAATGCAAGCCGCTGCAGATTTGTCTTATCTACAGGCTCTTCTGTTCTTCCCCCTGCCATGAGATCCATCATGGGGCCAGTGCACCAAGTGTGGGACAGTAAACACAGGTGTAAATGTCCTAAAGGCTTAAAATCAGTTTGCATGTGAGTGGAATAATGATGATTATTGTCATATCCAGTGGATAGCATATGTTGGAATTACATTTGCACAGCTATGGCTCTGTGAATGGGACACAAAGAAACAGGAGGCCCTTTGCAGAGATCCATAACTGCAGCCAATTCAACGAAAGATAGATGATAAATAGATGATAGATAGTTAGATAGATAGATAGATAGATAGATAAATAGATAGATAGATAGAATACAGGACATTCAAGAAAAGAGTTGAATAGTTGAAGCAAGGATAATAATACTACTAATAGTACTACTACTACTAATAATAATGATAAATCATGATAAACAAACAATAATTAAATACAAAAATCAATTGTCAACAAATCAAAAATTGAACAAACTGAGCAACAATTATTGAATAATAATACTAATTGTCGTACTACTACGACTACTACTACCAATAATAATAATAATAATAATAATAATAATAATAATAATAATAACAGCTATTATTATTATTGTTATTATTGAACATTGGAGACAGGGAGAGATAGAGTAATTCCATGACCATAGGTGTGTGTATGTGTGTGTGTGTGCGTGTGTGTACGTGAGTGCGTGCGCGCGTGTGCGCGTGTATATATGCGTGTGCGCGCGCGCGTGTGTACCGTCCAGCAGAGCAGCAGACTGTCTGTCTGTCCACCGCCTCCAGTGAGAGGGATCCAGCAGGAATACTCCCGGTGGCCTGTCTGTCTCTCTGTCTGTCTGACTGTCTGTCTGACTGTCTGTCTGTCTGACTGTCTGTCACACAAGACGAGCGGACAGAATGAGGCCCTCTATGTTTCACACGGTCAGTACAGCACTGCCATGTCCGCTCATGTTTACAGTTGCTAATTCCAGCTTTAGCCAGGAGGTGTTGGTCCACTCACAGTCTCACACCTCTTGCCCAGGGACAGGGACAGTCCTCAATGTCTGCGTTCCCAGGATGTTGTTGGCAGAGTGTTGGACACTGGCGGGAGAGACGTGCTGTCTGGAGCTGGAGCTGGAGTGTTGGCTGGGGAACATGCGCGTTAGCTTCATAGCAACAGCTGCCGGGACAGTGGTGCGAAGCTAGCACCTAGCCAAGGTTGGTGGCTCAGGTTTACACATTGTTTGGCCCTGGGATCTTTTCTGCCAGAGGTTTACTTGTCACAGAGAAGTCAAAGCACACATGTATTATCACGGAATAAAGATGCATCTTAACTTATCTCATCTTCATTAATCAATGCTAAAGCTTGTTTGGAAATGTTATGCTAGGTATGCTAGCTTAGCTCCAGCCAGCGTGTGAGCTATCAGGTAAGTGTTGCCAGTGTTTACAGTTTGATGATACACACATGTATGTACATACATGTTATATATGATAGATATGTTCCTACATCAGAAGTTATTAGGGTATATGTTACCAATAGGGCAATATATTATCATTTTATATTTACTGTAATATATGTGTGTTAACTTGTGTATATCCAATGACCGTATGTGTTACATGATTTTTTACAAATAGACATATATACGTATGTGTGCGTGTAAAAAGATAATTGTGTGTGTGTGTGTGTAAATACATATACATTATGTATATACAGTATTTTATTTAAAAGTTTAGTATTGTATATTTTCTATTTTTGAATATTATATTTGCTTTGCTGTATTTAGCTGCCACATGTTTGTTAGTTTTGTTGCCTGCTCATCCGTGAGTCTGAGAGATAGGCTCTCTGATAGCGAGGCTCCTGTGTATTATGTTCTGTTGAATTCTGATATCAACACTTTTTCGCTGCCTCTTCCTGTGAGAGTCAACTCAAACCATCTGCCTCCAGACGTCTCCTTCAACCTCACCTAATAAACACATAAAGGGATTTGAGGATCCCACATCCGGACACCCTCCATCTGAGCACGAGTCAAAGCAAGCCCACTCGACCGATGGTGAACCCATGAGAGTGGCTGTAAAAGCGAGGATAGTGCCTGCCTGCCTGCCCTTTGGCTGCCAGACAAGGCTCATAAACATTCATGTGAATCCCAGCAAACCATAAATGCCCTCCTGTGCGCTGAAGATAGGGCCGCACATTGTGATCAGTAGGTGACCCGCACTGGACGGGGAGGGGGGCAGGGGTACGGGGCTTTGCCAAGAGTGAACCCTAGACCTCCTTCAAGGGCCTGTTTTTCATTCGGTTGCGAAATGAGAGGGAGAAGAAGCATGTTGTGGATGGAACTAGGTCGAGGAGGCATGTTGTGCACGTATGCTGGAAGAGGAGGGCTGAAATGCTTGCAAGTCTCGCGGGGCAGGTTCAGAGCAAGGTTAGCCAAATACGGAATAAATCAAAATGCGGATTTGGAAAGCCCTCTCCCTGCTGAAGGTGGTCAGCTCCAGGGTGACTGACCAGGCGCAGGTGGAAGCAGAGTTTAGTCACATGAGATGAAATGGGAGAGTGTGGCTGTCTCAGCTGCGGCCGCATTCCCAAGTGCCTGGGCCGGATACGTTCGTTTTATTCATCTTATTGTGCTATGACTTGAATTTGTTACAGGAAGTCATCACCTTTGATACCGGCTATCATGTTTATGACATTATCAGACGTTTATTAGTAATGATGATGCATCATTGATGCAGAATTTCCTTCCTCTTTTCTGCAAGACAGTGCAACAAGCTTGAGTCTATTTTTCCCATGTGCAGTCCAAAAATCTGTAATCCCAACACAGGGGCTTGGAAAGCCGGCCTCCAATGATCCATTAAACACATTATATGAGCCTGGATCTGGAGTCCATTTGGCTTTTGTCGTGCACTGATGCTGAATACATGTCAAACCTACGCCAGTGCAGCATTCTGTCATGATTCACATCACATACACTTAGAGATTCTGTGACTCCCACTTTCCTGGCAGATGGCTGGCTGCGACTTTGAAGCTCGGTGGGGCTCTGCTCGCATATGACACATGCATTCCAACACGCTGTCTAACCATTTTCACTCAGCATTCATTTCGTATCTGTGAAATATGGGAAATGTTCGTCTGCATAGGGAAATTGTTTTGGCTTAAATGTGGCCCACATGGCCGCTGTCATCTGGAATGCTACATGGAATGATGTCACTTGGACAGGCTCCTCCTGTTTGTCACAGCTGAGCCACCAGCAAACCATAGCAATACCACATGTAGCCCCAATATGTTTCTGGTGCTCTTTTGGCCATATTCACCAGTTTACCACATGGGCCTCTGGAGGTTCACATGTAGTAGCACCGCCTTGTAGTTTGAGCTCGAATCCAGTGTCCAGAGCGCAGGAAGGCCACCAGTGCTGCATCATGGGTTAAACCCACGTCCTTATGTTATTCATCATTTCTACGTCAGTCGTTATCAGTGAGTCAAGTGCAGATTTGTCCACATTAGCACTAAAGCCCCTAATAGATCTCCCTGGGCCTTGCTTGCTATTTGGAATCATGACACTTGGATGGTCTGCTCCTGTTTGTTCGATCTGGGTCAGAGGTGAACAAATAGCTACACTGTGTCAGGCAAAGCTGTCCCATGCAATCAGAATTAGAGTCGTTGTTTGGACAATATTTATTGGCTGAGGCCATGAGGACCTTTGCTTATAAATCATCTCCTGAAGTGACACACAGCCCTATGCTATCTACCAAATTCATGTCAATTGCAAGTGCAGATTCTCCCTCATTGGCTCTAAAGCTCCTACTAAATATCCTGGACCTTGTCGCCACATGGAGTGATGGCACTTGGATGGTCTGCTCCTTCCCTTTTGTTAGATCTGGGCCACAAACTAACCGTAGCAACACTGCGTTTGAACCTAAAGTGCTGGATGTGGCTTAAATTTGATTTGTGCTATTTGGACTATCCACTCTACACTTTGCCAAGATTACTGTCCCTTTGCCAAAAAAGGGGCCAGTTATGTTTTTTTTCATGTTTTTTTAGTTCATTTGTTGTGTGGCAAGTGGGCAATCTCCGGCTCGCATCAGTATAGCAGTCCATTCCACTGAGAGGCCATAACTGTGCTGTCATTGCCAGAAGTGGCCTGCATTTATCACACTTGGGTCTGCAGCTAGTCAAAATGTAAATTGTCCTATATAGATATCCCCTTGCTTTGCACTGTCTCTCTCACAGAAAACAAGTACTAACCGGCGGTATGTGCGCACTAAACTCTTACCTGTAATAAAACCCATAAATCTGTGAGCTTCATGAACCAGTCGATGCACCTCAAAGCAAATAGCAGAACCAGGCAGTAGCCAGGGGCAATGAGAAGCCAGTGGAGTGCAGTGCAGCAAGGTGCTATTTGTAACAACTCCTTATCCGCTGTCTCCGAACAATACGGTTAACCCTCTCGCCAGTATGTTGCCGAGTTCATCCATCACAGGAGAGGTAGTATGATAAAAAGGCTTGGCCCTCACCCACAGCAAGGAGCCAGCCGTGACGCCTCAGTTGACCTGTCAAACCGCAAGAGTTATTATACACTGTGGTGTTAAAGGTCAAAGGGAGCAACAAGCACAGGGGGTGTCAGTCCTCAAAAACACACTCACATGGGCAAACAGAGCTGGGGAGATAAATGTAGGAAATTAGCTGCAGCCTGTGAAGGAGTAAAATTGAATAAGCGTATGTTGCATCAGTGTCTCTATCTCTACCCGACCATCTTATCGTGTCTCTACAGGCAGCAAAGGAGGATGGCAGATGCGATTTTGAAGTAAATAACTTTGAGCATTTGCAGCTTGTTTCATGCTATCGTGAAATATTCAATCACCCGCAGCCAGAGGTGGCTACTCGGGGAATCTAGACTTTACAGGTAGACGTCTCATACATATGCAATGAGTGCAAGGAGGTGTAGTTCTACCAAACAAGGTCAAACACTTGGTAGTTGGGGCATAACTCTCCATAAATTCGATTCATCACTTGCTGCCAGCGCTATCTGCCCCGTCCTCTCTCTCCGCGGTGTCCCGAGAAGGGGTGGAATATCTATATTTGGATCTCTGGAAGGAAAAAGGAAAAGTTTGTCTCTGCTATCGCCCATTGTTCATTAAGGCTTGTTCCTGGAACATCACACCAATGGATATGATGATTTGCAGCTTTGCAGCACAGGGCCCGTATGCAGGGATGTGATTTCTTAAAAACAATAGACTTTTCATTAACATAATTAGTTCAAGTTGCAGAGGCTACCACTGGTTTTGAACGGAGTCACAATTTTGTCATCTCAAGCTCCCATTGGATACTAGAATAGAATTTCCCCGGGGGTCATTCACCTACACTGTGGAGCCAAGAGAATTCTCTTTCACATGTGGTTCCCAGTGTTCTGCTTTTGAGCGCTGACAGTTAACAGGGAGAAAGTGGGAGGTAAGCGCTGAGGGACAAACAAAGCAAAGTAAAGCCTGCTTTTCACTGCGTGCAGAAGGCAAACACTCAAAGGGGAAGGGTGTGGGAGGGTGAAACGCAGTTCACGTTGTGTGGATGGGCTCAGGATATTTATAAAGCCCACCAGGCATCACGTCAGGAGAGCTCGGCTGGAAAATGTTGTTCCCAGATGGACCGTTTCAACCAGATTTATTTATTGCGGAGCGGCGCTCTCGTAGATTACAAAACACTGTCGCAGCATGGGTGAACTCTGTGGCTCGGCGTCCGTTGCCAGCAGCCTGCTTGCCTTGCTCAAGGTGAATCAGATGTGGGTCAGTTGGAGGGCACTGTCCTCTCGGCGCCCTCATCAGAGCAACTGAGCAGATATCAGGAGGTTATGCAACCTTTTGAACGCGGCTTTGCTCTCAGCGTGTCAAAGGGAGACCAAACCACAGAAACACTGATAAACCTGACAGGAACAGAAATAGATGGAATATCAAGCATATTTCTGGGGCTTATTTAAAACAGCTGACAGTTAAGACACAGTTCTCTTGGCACAGAAGGTCTCGATCTATCACGGGGCTATATTACACAAACAAAGGCTCCCAAGCCCCGCAGCCTGCATGCAAAGTCATGTGACCAGAGTTGGCGGCCTCTGTGAACTACACCTGAACTTAGCTAAATGGAAACAGACCAAACACACAGTGTGCGTCAGGATGAAAGCATCCCTCTGGAGAGCTGTTGCTGTGGGTTTTGAGCAGAGAGGATGTGGGTTATCAAGCGGCGCAGGATAGCTGCAGCAGAAACGTTTTGAGTCAGCACAGTGCTGAAAATCATTGTCAAATAAACCTCACATCACAGGACTCACTTCTCACCTAAGTCTTTGCTTTATTAAAGCGGAAGCCGCCCCTTTTTCGCCGGGGAGTTTTGGGCCATTTGGGCCCTTCACGAAAGCAATTTTTATGTTTTTACTTGCCGATAGCTTTCATATTTCATATTTCACAGAGAGGCCGGAGGAATATAAAAAGAATTACATCTCAGTCCGTATGAAAATCAAATCAGTACAATCCTGCAGCAGTGTAAATTCCCTCTGGCTGTGTTTTATTCTTGAGGTACTTTAAGACTCTGCATCGTTAACCCAAACATCCACACAGAGTTCAGGTGAAAGCAAGCACAGAGGATGTGGGAGGCAGAACCACAGAGGCTGAACCTCCCACACGTGACACGCTACTGAACCTGAAGATGGGTGCGTGTGTTTATGCTGCACTTGTACCACGTCCAGGCCGCTATGAGCACTGCGGAGAGTCGATGAGAGAAGTGAGCATTTGTGTGTTTGTACCCTTCACACAGAAGCCAAGAAGAGTAATTGCCTGCTCAACACCTCGGAGGTGAAAGGTTGGCAGGGAATGTGGGGGGTGGTCACACAGGCTGCTGTAATTAGCCCACAAAAGGACGAATGAATCTTTGACAAGATCGCCACGAGTACGTCAGATCTGGATCACTGAAGACCTTGCGAGATAATATCGCCTTGTGCAAAGCCTGATTACACGATAGGCTGCTTATGAAATGAGAATGGAAATTCTTCGGGGAGATGTAGCGCTAGGCACGGCTTCGATCAAGCAGTTTTGCATAAGGAGTTGTCTTAACTCGCGGAGACAAGCGGCGATTTATCCAGGCGGCCTCGGGTGGCAAAATCACTTCAAATGGGTTTAGAGCTCGACTAAGTCATTCCATAAAGTCTTACTAATCTAGATGAGGGCATCTGGGGTTCATTTGCCTGAAAGAGGGAATTAAACATCAAGTAATGTGCAACACTGCTGCCCTTGTGAGACGCAACTGGGTTCAGTTGCTTTGTAAACCATTTCATCCAAATGATGAAAACTACGTGGCGACCTGTTTTCAATTGTTGCAAAGCCCCGAGTAAGAAAGCTGCGATTTTGCACAATTGTTCAATTAGACGCACTCTACCATGTACGACTTGCGTCTTTTGTTCGATTAGAGTTGGTTTCATATAACCCAGCCATCAGAGCTATACCCCCTCGCCCCCCCCCTTCCTTTCCCTGCCACTGCTCTGCTGCTGGGCTCGGATGAGCCAGACTGGACTGAGATTGAACTGAGCCGAGGAATTCCAACATCTGGCTTGTATCTAAAGCTTACGGTCATTTGGATGCAGTTGATGGTTTCCAGTAGATCCACAAAGACTTGAATTGTTCTGGGTTCTGGGCCTTGTCTGCCTCGGACTCGGAGGGCGTGGTGCTCTGGCGCCTGACTGCCACAGCTGGGCCTGTCTGTCAAAGCCTCATGTGACATACAAGACGGAGCTCTCCCCACGCAGCGTGAGAATCGGCAGCGAGATCGGGGTGGTCACCGCATGGCCGAAGGGGCTTCGATGAAATGTGAGAATAAGTGTTAGGGACTAAATCATCACTTTAATTATATTGCGGGGGAATGAGGCACGGATGGGGGAATTCCACTTTTCACAGCTTTTTACTACATTAGCGAAGGCGCATGAAATCATTAGTGCAGGATTCTTTCAGGGCCGGAGAGAGAGATGACAAACGCCTGCCTCAGTCAGCTAAACCACACTCTGCTGCCTCTCCTCCCCCATCAAGGTCCCACACTACACTGCAAGTTTGACAATTGGGTTCAACACCAGGTCAAGCTCTGGGTTTGACAATGGGCCAACCAGTCTTCAATGGAAGTAAAGCAGACAGCTTTCCCACAAAGAGCTCAGTCACACAGAGGGGATTCTGGCTTAGTGGCCTCTCCTATTTAAACCTCACTGACTGGAATTTAAAAAAATCTTTTCTCGCTGCGTTAGGACGGTACCGCCGCCGCCGCCGCCGCCGCAGCAGTTATTGCTAGCTATGGACACTATCAGTTACCGTCTCAGGGCTTCACTAAATCTCTCTTCACTCTCCTCCAGATGAACCCTTCTCGCGCTGATCTGAAAACAATATGTCACTGAGCGCACAGAAACGCTCGGCGAGACGCTCCACTGTTTACTCATCTGTGTGTATCTGTCCCGGCTCTCGCAGGGATTGATCATATTTTAAACGCGCTGCGCGTTGGCCACCGCCTGCGTGTGTGTGTTGTTGCCTCGGACGTGGTCCTTGCATGTGAAGTTGATACACGTGAGTTGTTTTACTGTGTATATTCTGGTGCATGGCTGGCGAGCTCTGACTGAGGGACATGGATCTTGCACACTGAGTGTGTGAACTCTGGCTGAACCCCTGGGTGTACTGTTTCAGGCACGCTCTGACAACCTCGCCCCAATGACCCGGCTCGCGACTACACAGTTCACGGGGAGGTCCTCTACTCACGCACAGCCACCCCCTCCCTCCTCCCACTCCCACCTCTCTCTCTCTCCCCCCTCGGTTCCCCCTGCACCCTCCTTCACCTCTTCGCTCTGCCCTCCCTCCCTCCCTCCCTCCCTCTTTCCCTCACTCCTCTCAACTCCTCTCTGCCTTCATGCTGGGTTTTTTCACAACACCCTCCTGCTTTCCCTTCTCCCTCTATTTCTATCACGCTGTTGTCGTTGTTTTACTGTGTATATTCTGGTGCATGGCTGGCGAGCTCTGACTGAGGGACATGGATCTTGCACACTGAGTGTGTGAACTCTGGCTGAACCCCTGGGTGTACTGTTTCAGGCACGCTCTGACAACCTCGCCCCAATGACCCGGCTCGCGACTACACAGTTCACGGGGAGGTCCTCTACTCACGCACAGCCACCCCCCCCCCCCCCCCCCCCCCCCCCCCCCCCCCCCCCCCCCCCCCCCCCCTCTGCCCTCCCTCCCTCCCTCCCTCCCTCCCTCCTTCCCTCACTCCTCTCAACTCCTCTCTGCCTTCATGCTGGGTTTTTTCACAACACCCTCCTGCTTTCCCTTCTCCCTCTATTTCTATCACGCTGTTGTCAACAAGACAGAAACTGTCTGCCAGCATCTGAGACAAGGTCCTGCAGACCTGCCAATGGAGACAAAATGCCTCTAAATAACAGACGCTCTTAACATCCTTATCAGGCGTGTGAAATGAGTTCCCTTTGAGGAAGAGAGCAAAATATTCCTTTACACTGAGGTGGCAGTTTTCAGGATGGCAGGATGGATTGGAATTGTTTACATTGTGCTTCTCTAAAGAAAGTCACAAAGTGCTTTTGCAGATAAGAGACGTCAACATTAAATGGCATAAAAACAAATTTAAAGTTGTCGTAAAAGAGTAAACAATAGAGTGAAATGATGTCCGTCCTCAGGAAGCCGCCATGTTTCTTTAGTAACCAAGAGAAGACAAACCAAATGTTTATATGTTTCAAAAGTACATTTACTTTTATTCTCAAATGACATGTAGTTTAAAAGTCTTAAAAAGCAGTAACATGTTTTCCACCTTTTTTACATGATAATATTCAATTACATGTATGAAATGTAGTGGATTTAGTGGAGTTTCCACCATTGAGTTAAGGGCACATGGCCAAGTATAATATGGCAGGATATAGAATATGTGTTGTTAAAAGTTATCTGCGTTAGTGTATTTCAAAAGAAAGGGAATTATGCAACGCAAAACCATTTTTAAAGACCCGCAGAAACTTTGCTGCTGTGCGGCAAATCAAAAGTTCATATTTGTATTATTAAGTATCATCGCCACAAACGCAAGTTTAAAACAACATCTTCTCCCTGGGAGTGAGTGGCCGTGTGTTGTTTTTCCTGTGCGCGCAGAGCTCGAAGTCCTAATGTCGACTCGATCTGCTCTGGATAACATTACTCTGTTTTTTTCCGCGCTCAATGAGTCACGGGCAATTTCAACATAGCCCTCGGTGATTTTTGCCCGTGTAGAAATGTAATGATTTAGTGTTGCTATCGTACGCACGCTGACCAATGACTCAATATTCCAGGTTTGTTTCGGTTTAGAGTCGCCGTTGCGCCGTTAGCCGCTAAAACGTTGCATAAACAAACACTTCATAAATCTCCAAAGTATTCCATCTCTATCAATGTGGGCCTTGTGTCGTGTCGTGTCATAGGTCTCGAAACCCCTCTCCCTGATCACCCCACCAGTCATCTCATTAACTCCCTGCCAACCTCTCCCTAACCCCTGCTACAGGCTTTACTCTTGACATTATGGGAGGGACCACTTATCCACTCAAAGGACCCATGCTGTGCTGCCTGTGCAAACTGCCTGATTAGTTGGCCACCCCTGACTCGCTGTTGGGTCGCTGAGTGTCAAATGATAGATTGTCCCTCATTTGTCTTTTTCAAAAAGCCTTTCTGTGCGCCTGCCTGCTCCCTGTGCCACGGTTCTGGACGTCCACCTGGCGCTCGTGCCGTTTGGAAGTGAAGAATTTGCTGATTGGGCAAAATAAAAAGGAGCTGGAAGAATAAAAGTCCCTTCAGTTTCTTTTATACCCGCTTGATTTCACTTTCACCGACTCGCATGTTTTCCTCTGCGTGACCGCGAAGCTCCCGGCCCGGAGAGTAACACGAGCCTTCGCAAAGACACACGGGGACGAGAGCTCGGAAAACAAACCCTCATCTGACTGTCAGGAAAATATTTATTGGCCGAGGTGGCTATCTTCACCCTCCCACCCCCGGGATGACCTCCGTTTACCCAGGGCATGCCCCCCCCCCATTCCCCGTCCCCCCCACACACACACCCCACAGAACTCCTGCTGGAAATGGGTTTGTGTTACAGGGCCCCCGGGAGGCTCGCAGCAGGGGCTGGAGGCCGTCAAGAGCAGGCCCCTTCAGCCATGGACAGCTCCTCCGCTCTCGCAGAGTCAGCGAGGGAAAGACCTGAACTTGGAATGACCCCTTCAAGCAAAGTCCCCGATGGGTTCATCGGCAGGCCACAGCTCCGGTTCCCCTCACCCCTAAATTTTCCTGCTTTTCTCTCACTTCTTTTTTTTTTTTTTTGACCTGTTTTTCCAACTAGACCAATACATTTTCCAGAGAAGTATCAACCCCTCCCCTCCCCCTTCCTGCCACCCCCCCTGCCCCACCACCCCCCCTTTACAGAGTCACCTAGTTAACTCCTCTTACTCTTCTCTGAAAAGAGGAAAAGGCCTTTCAAGTTTATGGCTTCAGATGCTTCCTCGTCTTTACACCTGTCATCCTCCAAGTGTCGGCGGCAGCGGGGAGACGAGCGCTTTATTGAAGCCTTGTCGTGTAGCTTTTTACACGTTTCAATCAAACACAAACACACACAGACAATGTCTTTGTGTCTGATTCCAACCTTTATGGTTTCGTTAAGCCTCTTTAGGGATTTTTGAACCTGGGTGCACCCGCGAAATAAACAGCATTTGGCACCTTTTCCTCTGCTGGTAGCTAGCTGCCTTCTGATCACGTCAATGTCATGTGACCTGGGAGTCAATGCCATGCTTAAGTATCTTCAGATTTGGAGTTTAAAAGAGCTAGAAGAAGCTAACGTGCTCCTCCGAGGAGGTTAACCCTAAGACCAACCTTAACCCTAGTGCTACTGTGCCACTAAAACAAATTTGTATGAGTATTTGTGTTGGTATTTTTGCTGTGTTCGTTTGTGAACTGTATTACACAACAACAACTTTTCCGATTTCTCTGAAACTTTGTGAGCCGTTAGTATGTTGCTCTCAAAAGAACTCAGATTTTGGTGCAGGTCGGAAGAAGTTCTGTAGCTAAGGGAACAATGTTCTTTCAGACATTCTGGTCAAATAGTTAGGACGTTGGACCTTGGCATAGTTACGTGCTGAATAGAGGTTATGTTTTGTATTTGTTTGTTTGTGTATGTGTTGGTGTGTTGGTTGGTTGGTTTGTTTGTTTGTCAGCAGGATTGTGCAAAACATCTGAATAGGTTTCCTCAAACCTTTGTGGGATTTGGGGCATGTGCCAAAATAGTCAAAATAGAACCCTTTTCATAAACACAGGCAGATTGTTTTTATCTTTAATGTAAGATATAATTTGCCAAAGACATTTTGTATTAACCTTATAGTTATTATTGCAGAATAATTGAATTAAAGGGCCTTGGTGAAGGTTAAGGCTCTTCTCTTAAATTGTGGTATATTTGCCAGTCTTCAATTCTCCTTTAACCAGATGGTTGGTGGTTCAATTCCAGTCTTCCCCTTCACATTCCCTATGCCAAAGTGTCCTTGGGCAAAATACAGAACCACTTAATGCCCCATGTTGTCAAACAGAAAGGTCTACATGTAGTACAGCAGATAATACTGTCTAATACCTTATCTGTTCTTTCTGACAAGATTTTTGCTTCGTCAAATATCATTGTTACCTGAACTTTACTCCCAACACGTAACTGTTTCTTGAACGGTCTACGTTTCCACAAAACCCAATAAACTGTCAACTTTTTACGACGCTACGAGTTAAAAACTCCTCTGGCACTTAACGGACTTTCTCTACTGACCTTAAGCCCGGCTGAGTTCAGAGCGGAGTCACGCCGGCGGATCGAGAACCCGACATTAGCCCCAGACACCTGCCATGAATTTTTGCATAATAAATTCTATGCTTCTCGATATTTTCACCTTGTTAGTCCAGCATTCATTATACCAGCGAGGAAGAGGCTGGATTCTAATTTGAAGAAATATGAAATGTGGGCGAGCGTTGTTGTTGTGAAACCGACAATTATTTAGATTCAGTTTGGTTGTGAAATTAATTTGAATTCAAATCAGTCGTTTGTTTACCACTTGGAATCAGAATCACAGAAGTAAACAGAAGCATCTGAGTGGCAGCTGCAGAAGCATCTCTTTAAAAGAGTAATGCATTTGCACCCCCTTGTGGTGCCTGTATGTCATTGCATATTAGTCAAAGATGTGGGAGTTGTTTGCTCTGACGTCTCTCCTCTGTAATGTTAGTGAATTTATTTAAATAATAAAGAGAATTAAAAATAAATCGTTTTTAGTATTTCATTATAAAGGTTTCTTTTATGTAAAATGTGTTTTATTCGTAAAATGCTATTTGGAATAGGATGTGTAACCAGTTTTTGTATTTATAAGGCATTTATGCAT
>JAFBJT010009991.1:27175-39333 GCA_016785325.1 Chascanopsetta lugubris | reverse complement strand
ACACATACACACACACACACACACACACATATATATATATATATATATATGTATATATATGTATGTATATATATATACATATATATTTATGTGTGTGTGTGTGTTTCCATGTACATTTTTAAAAATCAATGCTGTATGTAGTAGTGAAAAAAAGGTTGTGCCTTAAAGACAGAAACTGTTCGAATATTTTATTGGTGAAAGGAACTAGTGAAAACTAACTAATCTTCCTTTGATTGTGATACAGAGAAAGTCTTCAGTTTCTTGTTTGACTGTAGACTGATTTGCCTGCCTTGAATTTTCACACTGATTATCTATCAATGAACAGCCTAAATACCAATGCATCTGTGAAAGTGGCTGGGAGGCCCCAGCTGGGAACCCGGCCTGTATAGCCGATGTTGAGGAGTGTAACCTACCCAGCAAGCCCTGTTCCACCAATCCTCCCGTTACCTGTTACAACACTCAAGGTTCCTTCTACTGTGGAGCTTGCCCCGCAGGTAACATGCAATAACACCAATTACACTGTACCCTGGTTTAAAGAACATTCTATGAGCTCCTTGGGTCCTGTGAAAATTGTTATGGATTTTGGTACCAGCGACAAATGGCATGTGACAGTATTCTAGAATAAGAACACTGATTTGAGGCACTGCTTATTACCATTTGTATCATTTTTTTTTCATTGTGTTTATTTTCACTCTTACTGTTGTATTGATGCACCATGGGGTTGGGAGTACTGACATTTCTAATTCCCTATATGTTTTGCACATGCTGATGTTTTTGACAATAAAACAGACTTTGACATATTGTGAGAGCTGGTTGCGCATGAACTCAACAGAAATTTAACAAATTGGGTAGCATGCCATGACACTTTTTTCTCTTAGAAGTGATCAATTCTGGGTCATTCAGGTCTGAAGGTCTATAAGACAATCCTGAAGTTATCAGGCTTTGTAGATAAGTACAACTAGGTGTGAACTGCATAACGTTGGAATTGTAAGTGGTACAATGTTTACCTAATGGTAGAATATATAAAGTAAGCATTGTACCATATACACAACCTTGTGGAACTCCATGACAAACTTTTGTGTGTATGTATGATTGATCATTTACACTAACAAATTGAAATCTATCGGATAAGTGTGGCTTAAACTAGTCGAGTGTTGTTCCCCTAATCCCAACATCTCGTTTAAGTATATGCAGTATCATCTCATGATCTATGATGTCAAATGCTACACTCAGATCCAACAGGACAAGTATAGAAACAAGTCAAATTTCAGAGGCCATGAGTTAAGGGTGGGCTTTTTAAGTGAAGGTTAACTCAACAGAATTTTAAGAAATTAAGCAGCATGCCATGAAACTGTTTTTTTTTTCCTCTTAGGATTTGATTGCAAAATTAATTTCATTTATGATTAAACAAAATTTGATCTCCACAGAAGAACTGCCTGGCCAAAATCAAATAGAAAGTAGCTACCTGCAATGGCCATTATGCGATTTCATTTCAGGGAGCTGCATAAACGGTCTAATATAGAGCCTGTGTTGAATTTACTTTCTTCACTTATATTTCACAGGCTGGCAAGGCAACGGTTACAGCTGTCAAGATGTGGATGAATGTTTGACCAATAATGGGGGCTGCTCCATCACGCCCATGGTGCAATGTCTCAACACAATGGGATCCTTCCACTGTGGGCCCTGTCCTCCAGGTATGACATCAGATCTAATAATTCAGCAGAAAGACCTGCTATTTCCAGATATCCACAAGTCTTGTTATGCTACACACATGACACAGATCCAAATGCAGGAGGTCGAAAACAGGCTTGGTGAATATAATGTCATTGTATATTATTGTCCAAAACAAATGCAAAAAACAAAACGGGAGCTCCGTGGCTCTTCAAAAGCTAAATGCTAAACTTAACAATGACTACTTCTAAATAAACTGAAGACTAAACTTGGCTTGAATATCAGTATTCAGAGCGATAGGAACTTGGCTGGACACGAACGACGCACTGACAACAGACGAGGGGAGAGGAGAGTACATGTATGGAGCGGGATAATGAGCACCAGGTGCCGGCAATCAGGGAATCAAGGAAGATGCAGACAAAGACGGACAAGGTGCACACAGAAAGACGAAAACCCTTCACCAAAATAAAACAGATGGTCGACAGAAATGAGCACTAAACTAACTAAGGCACTAACATAGTGTTCGACAAGTTTACATTAAAACTCATCTTGGGTTCACACTATAGGCCTGGGTGACAGGGTTTCTCATCGTAGTCTTTTTAATCCTGATGATGAATTATTTCCAATTCCAGTTGGGAGAAAACATACCACCTAATAGTGAAAATACTTTTAAATTACATAATTAATGTAATAATTACGATAATTACAATAAAAATCTATAACGAACATTGATTACATATAAAGGTGGATGAAGCGTCTGTGACGTCACCCGTTGGTTTCTGCAGAGTGAATTTGTAGCAAATTATGGGCGTGTCCCTTGTTGCCATCTTGCTGAATACTTTCTCCTAGTTCCCTGATCATTCAAAACAGGCATAGAGGCGGAACACACACAGAGCTGTGAGTGTGCTCATGGTGCCGTCGCATCACTTGTGGTACGTGCCAGGTTGGCCCGGCTGTCAGGCAAGAAGCCACGCCCTCAAATATGCACAATTTCAAAGTTAATCAAACATAAATAAGCGAAAAAACGTAACTTAAGGGGATGTAAATATACATTAAAAGCCTCTTTTCAGGGTAATGTAAAAGGCATGTCACACATTTAGGCGATTATACAGTCATAAAAATGTCTGTATATACTGTAGTTGTTTTATAATTCTACTTCTATAGAGAAGTGACGCAAATTGAGCAAAATTGAGCACTGCATCTTTAACTCCTCCTCATAGAAATCAGCCTACATGTAGCCTACAAATATTTTGTTTTCATGGGTGAAAAGACATTCTCTTCATAAATACACTGTGACATGAATAAATAATTGCAAAAGTTATACAGATTATATTGTATGTGCCTTAAACCGTGATTATGTCTATTGGTCACTGTTTGCTGATAATGGAGATATGAGTATCATTGTGTTGTGTGTTCAGAAAGAACCCGTCTTAGAATTGATAAGATGTGTGTTATGACGTAATTACTGATGATAACCTTCTCCTGCAGGTTATGAAGGGGATGGAAGAACATGCACCCAGATCAGTGTCTGTGCTACCAACAATGGAGGCTGTTACCCATTAGCTACTTGCTCCATAACCCCAGGTAAATATTTCATGAAAGAGTAGTATTTGAATTTTTTTTGACTGTTATGTTGTGTTATGTTATATTTGTTTGATTTGGCACCCTTCCCTCATTGGGTGTCATGATGTAATTTATTTGTCATATTTCCTATTTATTATTCAGTTTGCTGCTTCATTGCTGTTACTGAGTAGATGAACGCAAAAAGCTTAAAACAGTTGGGTAATTATAGCACTTTTATTAATAACAATAACTGAAAATTCAAATTGATTTCATGAATTCAAAAACTCCAATTACATCTTAATCATTTGGAAGGTAGTAAGCAATTCAACTTTAGATGGATATTTATGACACAAACCACATATGTTACAGTCTATTGTCATTCTGTATGACACATTTATTGATAATTGTTTTTTGTACAATCTGAGTTTGAGTGTTGGTGCTAAGGACGTTATGTTTTTATTTGTATCATTTTTTGTTTTTACTTTTACTATACTGTAGGATGTTGTATATAGAGAGTGTTTAGGACTTCCGAGCATGCTTTGGGGCAGTGAGTGACAGATACTCTGTACTGTTAGGATTGTTTTTTGTCAAGGCCTGTGAGCAGGGAACCCAAGCGCAGAAGCAGAGATAGAAATATTGTTCTTTTATTTTGTATTGTGAAGGCACAAAGGGATCAGGCAGAGACGTAGTCCAAAAAACACACAAGGTTCGATGACCGGGAAACAAGACGAAATGCTTATGCAAGCAAACGAGACAGGTGTTTCATTCAATGTGGGCAGCGGACTGCGAGGAACACAAGTGTGAGATCACAACAAAGATGATGAAGGAGGGAGGGGGTTAAATACACAAGACAACAAGTGGGGATAGGAAACAGGTGCGGACGCACACATAGGTGACTGTGATCAGGATAATCAGGGGAGAGAGCACAGGAGAAAGTAAACATTACATACACACACAAGGATCAGGGCTTCACAATAAAACACCAGAAACAGACACATGAGGGCACAAAAGTAACAGGACATGACAGTTTTATTTTTGTTTGTTTTGCCTGTTTGGATATTGAAAGTGGTGCTTGGTTTCTTTTGGAGACATTCCTTGTTTTGTCTTCTGCTTATTATCTGAGGAGTTTGTGTGGCACCATTACTGTTTCACCTTTGGTTTCATCACTGCTTGTTCTGTAAACAAAAGTGATGCTGTCCGGTGTAGGATTACACACGTAGTTGTCGTAGACTGACAGCCAATCAGATTGCAGCGTCTCTATGCAGCTTCATATGTTTAGATCATTCATGGAATATATTAATATAAGTCTCATTTGTGGAAGTTCTGTTTGGTTATGAAAATCGCACGTGATTTGACCTGAATTTTATGTCACATGATATACAACATAATTAGTTTTATTTTATATATTTTCATTATATATATATACAGTGCTTTATTAGACCACCACTTTAAGGAAGGTTGCCCAAAATTAACAACATTGGTAATTACCAAAATCATTTCTTATGTTTCTGTAATGGTTAATACACAATAGGATTATTATTGTTATCCATGAACTTTCAAATTGACTGATTTACAAAAAAACTGAAAAAATAGTAAAGCATATCATTATTTCTTGATATGTACATCTGAGTGTGTGTCTGTGTGTGTGTGTGTGTGTGTCTCTGTGTCTTTGTGTGTCTGTGTGTGTCTTTGTTTGTGTCTGTATGTGTGTGTCTATGTGTGCCTATATATGTGTGTGTGTGTGTCTGTGTCTCTATGTGTGTACGTGTGTGTCTTTGTGTGTTTGTGTGTGTGTGTGTGTGTCTCTGCATGTCTAAATGTGTGTGTGTGTGTGTGTGTGTGTGTGTGTGTGTGCTTATACGTATGTGTGTCTGAGTGTCTATCTGTGTATCCGTGTTTAAATCTACATCTGTGTGTGTCTTTGTGTCTATATAAATGTATGTATGTTTGTGTCTATGTGTGCCTATGTGTGTGTCTGCCTCTATTTGTGTATATCTGTTTGTCTTTGTGTGTGTGTGTGTGTGTGTGTTGTGTGTGTCTGTGTGTGTCTCTTATGTCTGTGTGTGTCTTTGAGTGTGTCTCTGTATGTCTAAATGTGTGTGTGTGTGTGTGTGTGTGTGTGTGAGTGTGTGTGTCTGTGGGTATAGTGTGTGTCTCCATGTGTCTATATGTGTGTATCTTTGTCTTTGTGTGTCTGTGTGTCTGTCATTATGTGGGTCTATATGTGTGTGTATGTTGGTGTGTGTCTCCATGTGTCCATATGTGTGTCTTTGTGTGTTTCTGTGTGTCTATTTGTGTGTCTTTGTGTGTCTGTGTCTTTATATGTGTGTCTGAGTGTGTCTATATGTGTGTCCATGTGTGTTTATATGTGCAACTGTATGTGTCTTTTTACTAACTACAACAATATAAAACAACTTAACAGTAAAAAGATAATAAAATAAAATACTTAGTTTATTCAGCCATATTCATATTTCAAGTTTGAGGTATGTACCTTCACATAAGTGTATGTTTTTGAGTTCTAGTAAAGCAATTAAGATTTTTTTCATTTGGCTGAATTTATGCTAATAGTTTCATCAGTCTGCTAAAACTGCCTTTCTGATCACCAATGACCCTGTGAAAATCATTTCTTAATGCTGGAGATGACCTGGATGCTCTTGATTTCTTGGCTGAAAAGCCTCTGTCAGAGACCTCTGTCTCTGTGTCGGAGGTCTGGTTTGGGTTTGGGGGTCTCCCCCCTCCTCCTCCTTCCTCAACTTTTTTTTTTACAGCTCGGAGCGCTCTCAAGGGTGAGCTGCTTTAATACGTTTGTGTAAATTAGTCACAGACTGCTCTCCGGCAGAGCAGGGAGGAGGCAAAATGATCCAGAGTGAGCAGCAGCAGCGAGAGAGATTGGATTTTTAGAATTGACTTTATTTAGGCATCACAACACATGTTTCAATTGACACCTAAAAAACACGTTAAAACTTTCTCACGAATAAGTACATAAATAAATAAATAAATGAAACAGAATCCCAACAAGTAAGCACCAAACTGAAGCTCCCCGTCCTTCACCTTGCACAGTACATTTTTTAAAACACCACATTTCTGTAAAAGGGGCCAGGTCACCTGCTGCGCTGTAGAAACTAAAATCAATCAGGATTCTGCATTTGATCACGTTTCTGCAGACAGGGACTGGCTCAGAGTGAAGGAGTTCCTCTTCCCGGTGAGGTACACCGCCATCTTTGCCTGCCCTAACATGAAGTTTAAGAGCTGGCACTTCTCTTTCTGATGGCACGTGTACCTAAAACCAAAGATAAAAATCTGCTTATTAAAAACCTCTTTAAAACCGGCAAAGACACTTTGCAAAAACACGAACAATAAAACTAGACGCCAACACTTGTAAACACAGTGGAAGACAGTCTCTCTTGTGAGGCAAAACAGACATTTGTCCTTGTGAGTCTTTGTGATTTTGGATAACAACGAGTTTACGTCCACGATTCCGCAGAGGATTCTCCACGGCAGTATTGTATCCTCCACTCAGGGCGAGACTGTCCTTCCACCTTCAGGTACCTCTTCCAGGGGGTGTCAGCTCTGTTAGTCAGTTTTTTTTAATTCAGCGCCGTTACCATCAGTACCACCATTACAGAGATGTGTTGTTGTTGTTGCATGATCTCTGTATTTTAAGCAGATAGAGGACGTTAATGTCACTTTTATAAAAACCAGGAAGAGATGTTGCGATTACCTCGGAGTGATGAATTAGGAACAAATTAAAATCCAGGCCCAGGCGGTTAGAATGTTGTAAGATACACTAGGCGAGAAGTTTCCACAGAACGTCCTCTGGTCCTGTGAGCAGCCTCTAAGCACTGGAGTCTGAAGGCTGCTCACTTGCTGGCCAGGTGTATCACGCCCTGGCCTCCCTCCTCTTTAGGCAGGAAGAGGACGCTCTGGAACCCAGTGCATCCTGCCTCAAAAGAAATTGATTAAAATTCTCTGTACCTCTGACAGGAGAGGAGGCGGAGGATCGAAACAGGCCAGCCAGGGAGGGCCCACAGGGAGGGCGAGACCAGGTTGTTGATGATGAGGGAGCGACCCCTGTAGGACATCTTTGGCATCAGCCATTCCCATCTACAGAGGCGCCCCCTCACCTTTTCAACAATGTCATCATAGTTTTTGCGTTTGTTGGTCTCATCCCCCAGGAAGACTCAGAGATATTTTAGTCCTCTTTTTTTTCCATGTAAGGCCACCGGGCAGTCCCAGCCGACCCTCCAGCTCCCCTCCAGCCATCAGAGCCTTGCTCTTCCCCCAGTTCACCTTTGCAGAGGAAACAATATTAAAATGGTTAAGAGTGTCAATTAAAAAGTCTACGTCATCTTTTTTGTTTGTTAAAATTATGACCACGACTACTATACGCGGTCCCG
Source organism: Chascanopsetta lugubris (assembly GCA_016785325.1). Classification (NCBI taxonomy): domain Eukaryota; kingdom Metazoa; phylum Chordata; class Actinopteri; order Pleuronectiformes; family Bothidae; genus Chascanopsetta; species Chascanopsetta lugubris. The sequence goes on along the minus strand of JAFBJT010009991.1, from coordinate 31,702 downwards.
TCGACAGGAGAGCGCCTGCCATTGTAAATCATGCCTTTTGTCTCAGTAGTGTGTCTCAATAGTGTGACCTGATCCCCACCCATGTTACAATATATCAATATGAATAATATATACAATATAAATACAATCAATACAGCGGATATAATTCAACCATATATCTTTGGAGGTCTGGTGATTTGAAATACCATACCAAATTCACATTACTTACTCCGCCCCTTCAGCACCCCAAGGGCTGATGAAAATGTCCAAATATTACTTGTACTTGGCTCATAGAATTTGCAGTTAATACTGAGACAAGCAATACTCATCTAGCTTGTTTTATTTTGTTGTTATCTGACCTAAGTGTGATAAATACTTTACAAAAAACAACTTCTACTCCTGCGTCTACCAGGTTCAAGCTTCCCCGTATGCACCTGCCCTCCAGACTACACAGGCAACGGCTATGGCCCAACAGGTTGCACCCAGATCAGCAACATTTGTGAGACCAATAACCCTTGTGCCAATGGGCAGTGTGTGGTAAGTGTTGTATGTAGTATGTCTCCCCAGATCCTGTGCAATTTTAACCATAATGAAATAGATGTAAGATGTAACTTCAACAGATTTTACTTCAGTTTCATTAGGCTCAATCCCACATATGGGATTAGTATTATTATTATTATTATTATTATTATTATTATTATTATTATTATTATTATTATTATTATTATTATTATAATAATTATAATTATTATTATTATTAATAATAAAATTATTATTATTACTACTTTTGTACATTGATGTGTATGCATATTGAGAGCAATAAACCAAATTTCTATTTTTGAAAATTCGTAGCCTTATAAGCAGGAATAATGTGGTTATTTGCTATGTGTGAATTTGTGCAGTCAATCCACATGACCATACAGAGTGTTAGCTAATAGAGCTAAAGCTTAATCACATACCAAGTGGGTTGAACGTGTGTTTACCTCTGGCACTCTACAAGAGGGAGACCCTTCAATTAAACTTTTAAAAGAAAATCTGAGCCACTCAAGTGGAGATTTATTAAGTCTAGATCAATTTATCAACTGAAAATGCTGTCAATGTCTCTCACCATCTTAGGCCTTCATCAGGGCAAATATATACCTTTGCTGCATAGTGGTTGCATAAAGATAACAGGAAGTAAATTTGTTCAGAAAACAGTCGTGATTATAGCAGAGGAAATATGGTGGGTACATGACCCACACATTTTTCAAAGAGCAAAAAATGTTAATCTTGTATCTTTGAATATAATATATGATATATAATAATATCACATGACCAATATATCACAAGTACAAATAGCTTTAAAGGGACAGTCTGTAAAATTTAATTTTTGTCACAAAAATATTACAAAACAATTACATTCTGACATTTTCATGAATATATAATCACCTAAATGTAATATTTCAATTCCACGACCCTTAAATGAGCCCATTAAAGGTGCAGTGTCTAAGATTTGGTGATATCTAGAGGTGCAGTTGCAGGTTGTATCCATCACCTCACCCTCACTCCTCTGAACATGAAGGAGAACCTGTGGTAGACTTCAGTTGTCATTAAACTCAAAAGATGTTTAGTTGTCCACTTTTATGACTGTAAAAACATGGCAGCCTCCATAAAGAAGACCCCCTTCTCATGTAAATAAACATTAATGGGCTAATTTAGTGGAAATAATGGAAAATAATGGAAAAAATAAATCATTCAGATGTTTACTCCCATGTCTGTCCGTCCTGGGAGTGGATCCCTCACTTGTGGCTCTCCCTAAGGTTTCTACCTTTTGGTAGTTTTTCCTTACTCTTGTTGAAGGTCTAAGGACAGAGGATGTTACCCACCCTGTGAAGCCCTGTGTGACAAACTGTGATTTGTAAATGCGGGCTATATAAATAAACTTTGATTTGATTTGATTTGATTTATAAATTCATGAAAATGTCAGCATGTAATTGTTTTGTAATTTTTAGAGGTGAGAAAAATGACCAAAATATCACACACTGCTCCTCTCTATGGGGACCACCATGTTTTTACAGTAGCCCACAGTGGACGTACTAAACAAATCTTTTGAGTTTTGATGACAACTGAAGTCTACCATTGGTTCTCCTGCAAGCTCAGAGGGGTGAGGGTGAGGTAATGGATACAACATGCAACTTCACCTCAAGATGTTAGCAAATCTTACACACTGCACCTTTAAGGACATTGTATAGAAAGACCACAAGACATAAAGGAATAGTCAAGCTGAACTTTCAAACCTGGGTATGTTGTGGTTTTTAATTCATAGCTCCAAAATTATTCTCTTTGAGTCAGTTTAGTTCCTCATTTGAAAGTCATTATTTAAGTTTTTCTATTTTCGATATTAGATGAGAAAGGTTTATAGAACTCACATTTGCTCAGTTGTCTCAGGGGCCTAATTGGTCTCCTCCCTAGACTACAACTTCTCCTCCTTCACCAGTTCTTTTAATTATGATATTTATAGTTGTGCAAAACCATTAGTAAGCCTGCTTTTGTCAAATTATACATTAATTTTCCAATAGAAAATTTTTTGGAATTTGTTCATGTTTATTTTCTAATAAACACTTCATCCACATCAAAAGTCACTTTGTAATAAGTGTTATTCAAAGTGAGATCGAACATAAAGATAGATTTTGGTCTAAATGGTGTGGTTGTTTCATCTTGCTATATATAAGCTTGACTTGGGATAATGTTAGTCTAGTTAGTACATAGACTTACTAAATCTTTACCTACCTTCTCCTCCTGAGTGCTTCAGAATTTCATTGCCCTCAACCTGGGTTTCAATTTGATGTGAATGCATGGCAAGGACTGGATGACAAGGATTTAGACTGGTGTACTCATGAAGTGAAACACAGATTACAAAGTTTCTGCATGAACATTGCAGCTCGATAAAAGCCGAAAGCTACTTTAGTTTTTTTTATTATTAAGTAATTATTTATTTCAAAATGCACACTATAGTCAAAAACAATATCATTTATGCTTTCTTTTTTTCTAAATGCAGCTCTTATTTTTCTTAATGAGACAAGAAAGTTACATGCATGTATAGTATTATGTCTTGTTTACTAAATTCTTAATTGACAATAAATGTTTTTTTTGAATCGTACTGAATGAATTTGATTTGACAGTCAGGAATTGATTACATGCTACTGTGCTATATCAACATATATCACATTAACTCAAGTCACACATTACAATGTTCCAGTCCTTAGCTTAAAGGTGCAGTGTGGGATTTTTAGTGCCATCTGGTGGTGCAGCTTAAGTATTACAACTAACTGCAAGTGCTTCGGCTCAGCCCATCCCTTTTTGAGCTACGGTGGCCCCACGACTTCAACAGCTGAACGCAGCCACTCAGAAGAGATGAGTTATTTTATATTAGTATATTTACAATATTACTAACGTCTATAAACATCAATCGACACCCTAGCTATCATTACAGCGTCGCGGCATCTGTGTTCATTTTTTTATGTTGATCATGGTCTGATTGCTGAGCTACTGTCTGTTAGCCACCGGGCTAACGTTCGAAGCTACAGAGCTGAGCCGGGATAAATGACGTAGATACGGCACACATCACAACACCTTGATGCAAGCAACACAGGTTTGTTTATTCAGCACTTTTCCAATTTACTCTATTCCTAGCATTTCTGTATGATGTTAGCAGGAGGCACATGCATGTTTGTTCCTTGATTTTTATCACCATATGTGTAAACTACTTTATTTATAGAGTGAATTACCTACATCGTTATTCTTTTTGTCTTCTTCCAACCCCCATTCAAATGATTATTTTTAATTCATCAGCACACGTTTTAACACACTTGTAAAACCAGTCAGAGTCACAATAAAGTCTTTGAGTACAACATGTAAACCTGCTTGTTATTGTGTAGAATTAGTAAGTAATTACTAATTAGTAATTAGTAATTATAAGCAGTATCCTTAGTTGCAATTCAGTAGTTTTTGTTGTACTTTTATATACATATTGCAATAGAAAATGATGATGTAAAATGAATATATATATATAGATAGATAGATAGATAGATAGATAGATAGATAAATAGATAGACAGATACATACCGTATATATATATGTGTGTGTTTATATATATATTTATATATCATTCAATATGCATCTATTAAAGCCTTATCTGTTTTACATATGTCTTCAGAGATGTATTGGGGAGATGAGCCTTGAAGATCTAAGGGAGCTGAATGGTCGACTCCTGTAGAGGTCGCCATGTTGATTCAGGATGCACTAATGAAGCATCACATCAGCATGGTGCCCCACCTTCTGCTAGAATGCCAGGAGTACCACTTGTGGCAATTGTCCATGAACCAGGAATCTGCAAACTTCATGATTATCACACTTCCCCCTGTACTGCACTGAAGAAGATTTTTCACATGTTCAGCAACAGTACATGAGGACGTCACTGAATTAGAACATATTACAGAGTCTGAGGATGACAACAGGGAAAACCATTATTCAGCTTATTTACTTATTTTCATTTTGTTTACTTGTGAA
>JAFBJT010009991.1:0-26847 GCA_016785325.1 Chascanopsetta lugubris | reverse complement strand
GACAGCAGGCAAGGGGGCTATATACATTCACTTATGGGAACTTGCTTGTTTTCTAAAATCCCGGCAGGCGGCCAATTCAGCAGCTCTGACAGCATGACCGTCGCCAGAACACAAAACAGACAAGACTGCTAATTGCAACACAACATTGTAAGCAGACTAGAGTTTTGATGATGGATGATTCTTAAGTATTAATCATACTTTATCAGCACTCGTGTGGGTGGCTTGTATGCAAGCAGACCTACATCTACTAATGTTTCAAAATAAAATCACTGCAATTCAGCTAAGTGTTGAGCAATCCAACATGACCCGGCATGCTGGATATTACTACTGGAAGCAGATCATTATTGCTGTAATTCATCCAAGGAAATTGAGAGGGACATTGGGTTGATGCTGTCGCAACCCGATGAGTGCAAGGTCCCGTTTGCCCATTTACTCAGATATGAATATTATTGGAGGTATGACATGTCAAAATTGTGATAAATGATGATAAATCAGATCGAGAGAGATTTTTCTATGATGCTGCCGTAGCAGTTCAAAAACAATGGGAAGTCAAAAAGAAAAAAAAAATGGGTCTTCCGTACTTGATCAACATCTATCAATATCCAACAGTATACTCATTTTGTGTATTAAATTACCTTAAAGGTGCTGTGTGAGATTTTTAATGACAACTGGTAGTGAAGCTTTAAGTATTGAAGTATTACATCTAACTGCAAGTGCTCCGGCTCAGCCGCTCCCTTTCTGAGTGTCAGCAGAGCGGCGGTGGCCCCGCGACTTCATCAGCCTGAAGCAGAAATTGAGTTATATTAGTGTATTTATAATGTCACTAACGTCTGTAAACACTAAGTAACACTCTACTAGTGATCATCCCAGCATCGTGGCATCTGCACTCAGTTCTTTATGTTTATCGAGGTCAGATCCCGAAGCTACTGTCGGTTAGCCACCATCATGTAGCGAGGTTTTTTATGGATGTGGACCCTGTATAACATGACTTTAATACGTTTATTTACTTATTACAGAAACAATCTGGTTCATGTGTTAGATTCATTACACAAGTAATAAAACATAGATTTAAACACTCCAATAAGATTTATGTTTTGATATCGCTGAAAAACTCCACACTGTAAGATTTCTGCCATTTTTGTCACTTCTAAAAATATTACAAAACAATTACATACAGACATTTTAATGAATTTATAATCTATATTTTTTTCATTACCCTACAATGATCCCATTAGTGCATATTTACATGGGGAGCGCATCCTCTCCACAACTACCATGGGTTTTTCCGCATGCTCAGAGGGTCAAGGGTGAGGTGATGGATACAACAAGCAACTTCACCTCTATGTCCCCAAATCTTACACACTGCACCTTTAATACCCACAATAATCTGAGGAAAACAAGCTGATGTCTTTTTATCAGACCCAAAATTGGTTGCACTGCTGGAAAAGAGGATTTTATTAAAGCCAGGTAAAGAAAAGGATGACGATCATCATCATAGTCATTACACAGTGTTTCTGCACAGCACATTATCGGGTAATGCATGGAATCATTTGAAGATATGGTGGTTATTGCAGTGGCTATAAAACTGTGCACCATGTTGCTCCTGTGAAAACATTTCCTGTTCTGGCTGTGGCTCATGGATTTATTATCTGTGACTTCCAAATATTATTAAAGGTATTTATTCATAATGCAACATTCCGGTCCAAACTGCCTCAACTTGTCATAAGTGCGTAATGGAGACGCTGCGGTGCGACCTGCAGTTTAGCCTGTTTCACAGTCCCACAGCTTGTGTAATATGACAAAATAAACCCCTCTGCACTGCCACCCAGACAGCCATATAAACAGATTTAGAGAGGAGAAAGAGGAGTGCTTGATGATTACCTGATGGGATGTTATCATCATCTAGACAAGTGATTTATTGTACCATGGAGAATTCATGGCAGACCTCACAAGATAGGAGAAATACTGTGTGCTACTGCTTTGAGCTACAAAGCAAAGCTGCCAGCGTAATTTTCCGAAATTGTACTTTAGAGAGACACAATGAATCACTCATCACTGTCCCTCAGCTCAATCCGAGCTGGCACTGTGTATGAGCGAGTCTGAAAGCAATAATCGTTGGCCGGAGAAGCATCTCTCTTAAGCCCTGTGTGGCTTTATGGTCTCAATCGTATAGAGCTTAAAAAAATTAACATTATTCCAACTCGATAACGTGTTTTGTATCACAGCATGTCTGTAAAACCGAGGGGAAGGAGCCGTTAAACGGAAGAAGTGGGTTTTTGGAGCAGAAGCAAAATGTTTATCTATTAGTGGAATTACTGTCATTTATGTGTCAAGAGAGCTCAACCACCTGCTCCTCAATGTGCAAAGCCCATTTATTCTCTGAAGAGAGATTTTGATGATCAGCCATAATATTTTAACCATCCAGGTTTACACAAGCAAGAAATACTGGAAATATGAAAATGTGAACTGACAAGTCTAAACGAAATATCAACTATTTAATATATATATACATATATATACATATATATATATATATATATATATATATATATAAGAGAGAGAGAGAGAGAGAGAGAGAGAGAGAGAGAGAGAGAGAGAGAGAGAGAAAGAGATCTTTCCTTATGATGACAAGGCAAAACTTTGGAGCAGTGGTTCTCAACTGGTCTGGCTTTGGGACCCACCACCATCACCCCTTAATGCAAATGTTCAACTTCAGAATCAGAGGAGTTTCCAGGAGTTAGTACCACAGGCCTCTCCCCACTGACGCAGGGTCATTGGATGAGAACTGCTTTTCCAATTTAATTGCTCAGTGAGACATTGCAGAGCCTTGTTTCCATTGGCTTGAGGAGGGATGTAGACTCTCAATACAGAGCAGTGTATTGTTGTGACAGAACTCTGACAGATGTACACCAACCTTTGTTACCCTTTGATTTCCGCGACAGCTTTTTGACGTGGTTGGTGCGGAGGAGGGAGAAGCTGGGCAGATGTAATGCCCCATCAGGACGGCTCCGCTGAGCCAGGTGTCAGTGAAACACAGGGCAGCACAGTCCGTGTTTTGTCCATTGAGGAGAAAAAGCTCCGCCATCTTGTTGGGCAGGGAGTGGACGTTCACCAGATGAATGCGTGGAGTCCTGTGTCCGCGCTGTCTGAGTTTTACGAGCGCGCTGGCACGTTTTCCGCCTCTACGTCTCTTCCACGTCCCACACAGCGCAGCTGCTCCTCTGATCAGAGGTTCCAGAAAACCCTGTGGGTTTTGAAAGAGAAGTGGGAAAATGTCAAGAGAGGACTCCCTGATGTTTTAGCAGGTCGTCTCTGCTGAATGTGACTGGGTTTGCGTAACCAAGCACAACTAAACAACACAAAATAAGGCTTGGATCGTGGATCATCATTCTTAAATGTTTGTAATGAAAAGATGGTGCAATATGAACCTGTGATAGTACAAGATAACAAGTTTAATGCTAAGCAAAAACCATCAGCAGGTGGCGATGCTACAGAGAGAAAGATTCCCTATTAGCTGCATTTGAATGAAAAACCAAAATGTACATCTTAGGGATACAAGATGATAAAACGTGCAAACTTGCCCTCTTTTGTCCTCAATATAAGAAAATACATATTCAATGTAATCATTGTCATACAGGCTTTTCGCCCTGGTCAATAAGCATTTGAATTTGCATGATCGCCAGGAGTGTGACGAGGCAGCACAACAATACAAAAATAATCCAATACATTTTAAAGGCCGGTGACCCACCGAAACCAGTTGAGAATCACTGCTTTACAGTACAAAAAAACCTGTTTAGTAGTAGTTTCTGATTGGCTGTGCTTTCTGTTCGCAAAGTAAACCACAACTGTGAAAATTAGAAGTGCAATCACTTTGTTCAGTGTTATGTCATTTATCAAAGGGTGACTGTAATTGCTCTTTCTACTATGATGGAGCAGTTTAGAGGAGGAAAAAGAGGGATGATCTAAATGTTTATGCAACATGTGGCTCGTTACTGCCATAATGATTCTAAATTCACCTTTTTCTGTATTTCAATGTTTTTCTCTTTCTAAATCAGACATCTTATATTTTTTTCAAAAATGTTTCTTAATTTTTTTTTACAAAACCAGTAGTACAGTGTGTAAACCTCCATTTAATGCAATGGCAAACTGAGCAGTGAGTAATGAGTATGTTTTGCATTGTAATATATGGAAATGTGCCGATTTCTTATGCATGGCACGTCGTGTAATGTATGTAATTCATGTCGGTCAGGTGCTGATCCCACACTACAACAGCATCCACACCAAAACCTGCTGATCGCCGGAATTAAGGTGAGAGAAAAGACAGGGGCAACGACGGGCCCTCGAGGAAGAATCCTCACCCTCTGGCAAGAGCCCCCATAGAAATGCCCCCAAGTGCCATACAGACTCAAACATATCAGGGATTATTAAGAGACCTGAGAACAAGGTCAAACACTTGCAGGAAAACACGGTGCAAGTTAAACTTTACTTCCTCTTCATCCCTGAGGCTCTGAAAATACTTAGGAGATAGTTGAGGCAGGCTCTGTTGAAAGCTCCCCCGCCGGCACGCAAAGCTTTACTTTTGATGTTAATTCCTTGAAAGCTGTTTCTTTAGCTGGGGATTAGAGCATGAAGAGCTAGGCTTACCATGCTCTGGCTAATAAAGATGAAAAATCTAACACAGGTACTCGTACACACACTCGCCTGGGAACGGTGCCTATGAAGTTGCTTTAATTATAGGGGAACTCACTTCACTTGAGTAACTATAGGAATAGGACAACATTTGTACTTTGAGCATACTGCGGTATTAAACACTGGAAATTCCTCTTTGGACTCAAGTCCCGAGGTAGAATAATGAGTGCACCGGCACATCACATTCGGCTCATGCAATCAAAGCCGCCGGCACGAATAGTCATCTTTCGGTCTCCCCTGGCTTAGGTCTCCTCAGTATTCTGCAAAACACTGACAATTATGAAGTGTGTCTATTACAGCTGCTGATTAGCCTCCATGTCAGTTCTGACTTGAGTGACCGTCTTAACTAATGATTCTGTGGAGAACCGACACCACAATTAGCAGGCTTGGCCAAATATCCGTGATTAATAGGTGTTTCCAGAGACCATTAGTCCCTTTGAATATTTGAAATGGTTCTCCCCGTCACCGAGTCCTCCGCTCTGACAATTTAAAAAGTAAATTAATCAGTCCAATCACTTCATCCATCCTGCTTTCAAGTACAACGAATGGCTCTCCTTTCATCATTTACTTGGCCATTTTCCAATAATTACAGCGGGGTATGATTAATTCCAGTGACCTTTATTTACTAAAAAAGTATGAGGTATCATTCAACGTCACCTCATGTCTATCGACAGTAAGACAATATCATGCCAATAACCCCGATACGCTTCATATAACCTGCATCGTGCATTAACTGCGCAACACCAAAGTGACCTTAAATAAAATCCAGCAATCCCGATACATCTCATGGGGATTGATTATTTTGGTATTAAGACACCACCGTTCTTTGATACTGTTTTGTTTGTCCAGTGTCTGATCCTCCTTGTCATTAGCGTCCTGTAGAAACCTAATTAACAAGGTCTGGTTTGATTACTGATCAATCTTTGACCTACTTCACTCTTGTGGGAAATGCAATGTAATTAACATTACAGATGGGAAGGTGCAATTATGTTAAAGGAAATTAGGTGTCTAAGAGGGCTACATCTCTCGGATGTAGAATAGACTATGAAAGGAAAACGTGTCAGCCAAACAGATTTTTAAAAAGGAAAACAATAAACATCTGCTGACATCTAAATGCCAGAGGAGGAAAAGTGGTCCCTGAAACTCCTGTTATGTTGTAAATTTAACATGATGTTAATTAAACCATTCAAGGGGTCACATCGCTACTCCGGCAAGTATTTCCTTATAGTCTGTGTTGTAATTAGTGATTGTCAACGCTTTTGACCTTGTGTAATTACTCCACAAGCAAAACATGTCAGCTGTCCCTCCTGCATAATATTGTGCGTTGGGGCCATTTCTGCTGCTTAACCAGCAAGGAAGAGAAAGTGATTCACCTGTGTGTAAATGACATTGGAGTCCATTTCCTGAGGGTGTGGAGGGAAAAGCATACATCACAAGTCTTCACACTATAAATGGGTTCTTTGGCAATTTCATCATGGAAGTCGGGTACATTTAACTAAAAATGGCTTAACGTTTTGATAGAGAAATATGGGTTTTTTTAAGCATAAAAGTTTAATATGCAAGAGTAATGGAAAAATAGAGCCATGTAGAAATTTAAAGGTGCAGTGTGTGATATGTTGGTCATTTTATCACTTATGGCAAAACAATTACATACTGACATTTTCATGAATTTAACATCATCTGAATGCCCCCCCCCCCCATGACCCTTAAATGAGCCCATTAATGAATATTTTCACGAAGAGAGGGTCCTCTCTATAGGGGCCACCATGTTTTTACATTAGTAAAATTGGACGTACTAAATATCTTTTGAGCTTTGATGACAACTGAAGTCTACCATAGGTTTGCACAAGGGAAGGGAGAGGTGATGGATACAACATTCAAATTCACCTCTAGATGTCATAAAATGTTCCATGCTGCACCTTTAATGTGCCTTGTACAAAAAAGAGGCATTTATGATTTTTACCATCAGGATAAAACAATACATTCCAAATAGCTTTTTAATCAAGTTAAATACAACAAAGAGATGTACCTGCCTTTTTTAAACATACTTGTAATTTCAACAGTGTAAAAACATATTGCGATGAATTGCATCACACAAGAATTCAATTCTTACAGTCGGGCTAAACAAGGGAGTAGAATAGCATTACTGGGTGATGTCATCAGATAAGTTACCATGGAGAAGCGCTATTAAAACCAGCAAGAATGAATGTAGCTCGTGTTACTGAGACATGTCATCAGGAGCTAGATGGCGGGGAACCTCAATTTACTTCTTCTATCAAGTGCCTAAGTAGATTTGGAAGTAAAACAACTGAGTGAGGCCAAATTAGTCCACAATAAAACACACATGGCTACACTCTTAAAACAACAGCAGCTGACACAAACATGCTGCACAATCCCCCTCAGGATTTGTACCCAAGCATGAGTAAGGAGCATAATAGCTGCTTTTGGAAGGAATGGGCAAAATGACAGTACATATGATGTACACACTTAAAGGAATGATGTTCCTGAACACAGAAAGGTGATGTTTGGAGTCCTATTCGTCAATCCCTAGTTATCCCCTTTTTAAAGATGCAGTGTGTACGATTTTAGTCATTTGTGTCACTTCTAGAAGAAGAAAATGCAACAAAGTACTTATCAAATCTGACACACTGCACCTCTAAAGTGTGTCCAAAACAGACCATATTTTCCAACCATTCAATAATGCACTAAATTAATGTTTTACTGGAAAAATAACTTGATTTTCTGTTGTTATATGACTAATTTAGAAGTGATATATTGTCTGTGTATCTACAGTGAACCAGTGAGTTACATTATCTTACCTAATTAGCCTTAAATTATACTGTAGACAGATTTAAATAGCATTACTGGACAAACTGACCTGCAACAATTAAAAATGGTTGTGGCTTTTATTGGATGGTGCCCAGTGTAATATCAAGCAAACATTAGCTGTTCAAAGGGCAGCGTACACATGCCAAAACATTGCTAAGTAGTTTGTTGGTTGCTGTTGAGTTAAGAGCTGGGAGATGTAGTGGTCTGCTGGATTTGTTTACACTGGCAGCCGAGGCACAGAAAGTAGAGTGGGTCATGTCAACCAAGTTCTAAACCAAGTCTCATATGCTGATGTGTCCCTGAGCAAGATGCTGACCCCCTAAAAGTCCCTGGTGGCTTTGCTTAGTGTTTTAGTGAAGTTCTATGGAGAAAATGCTGCACAAAAGGTAGTTTAACTGTATAATGAGAGTAAATGGCAAAACTGTGATTATTTGAATGGTCATTAAAATAATACAAAACATTTACCATTTATAGCTGGAAGGAGTGGATCTGACACCGGCACGTGTAAGGACAACAGAGACAGGCAACATACTATAGATAACCCTGGCCATAGCTTTTGTGGTTCAAAACAGTGGTTCAAAAGAGCATCAACACCAGACTCACCATAAATCATCCAAAAAGAATGCGACTTCGCAGCAAGTATAGTGTGTTGCAACACATGTGATTCAGATACAAGACCTGCCACTTCTAGCCGCGCTGGGAGCAGAGGAGTGCAGTGTGTCCCACTGTGCCAGGTGGTGCAGCCTCCCCCTCTTAGGATGGCGGGAAAAACACTGAGCACCTCTGCTCAGGATGCAGTCAGAGCCCAAGCATGGGCAGTCACAGAGAGCAGGTAGTCTTAAAATGAGACCTTGGTCGTATATTTACATCGGGAGGGGGTCCTCTCTATGGGGGACCACCATGTTTTTACAGTAGCCCAGAGCGAACACACTAAACATCTTCTGAGCTTAACCGGCAACCGAGGGCTGCCATAGGTTCTCCTGCATGCTCAAAGGGTAAGGGTGATGTGAGGGATACAATTATGCAACCTCGTCCAAAAGATGGCTGCACCTTTTAAATGTTAAATGGTGTAAAAATGTAAACTGTTAAATAAGAATTGTGGTGTGACAGACTGTTCTCAGCACTGATAAAAATGATCAAACCTTTAGGACATGTTGTCAATAATGACATCATCCATCGGCATCATTTCAGGATGATTACGCACAATAACAAGATATGGATCTTCTGACAAGATACTCATCTATTTCTTGATTGTGAGATATCTGACAAGATAAGAATATCACAATCAGATAATGTGTAAACGTCTGTGCTACATTAATACAACATGCCACATTGGTCTGGCGTTGATTTTAACAGCAAACCAAGTGATGGAAGAAGTCATGGGAAAACTCTAATGATAATGTAGCCTTTACAATGCACACTAAGGTATTCCCAGTTTGATCCCTTTTTGAGCCACTTATCTGGAGTCAATGGTTTTCCCAGCCTCCTCAATGTCTGATATTTATAAAAATCAGCATATGGCCAATGACATACAAGCAAATGGGAAGTATCTCTTAAATGTTTTTTGCATACTGGAGACATAAATATCCAACTCTTCCCGCAAAGGGGATTATTGAAGCTTTGTTCGTGATTCTTTTATTCATATTTCTCATGTGAGAGCGCTATCAACATTGCATATGTCCATGTTTGTTATTTCCAGTCACACTGAAATCCAGACTGTCCAACGTGAGAAAAGAGATTCGACAAAGAGTGAGCGAGTGGTCTAATGACAAATTGTCTAATGTTTCTTTAAAGCTTTTGATTTTTAAATGTGGTTCATCTGTCCCCATTAATATGATCTTCCATGTTTTTAAACTGTTGAAAATCCTCTGCTGTGCACACAGCCCAAACTGTCTGACAACACAATAATACAGAGCACGTTCCTCATGTCGACCCTTTTCTTTTTAAGAGCAGAGGAGCAGAGGACACTTTTGGGTTCAGTATTTTGCCCAAGGACATTTCTTAATATGAAATGATGACGACTGGGATCAAACCATCGATGTTCTGGTAAGGGAATAACCACTTTAACCCCTGAGGTGCCCTCCACTGTCAGTCTCTACAACAGCTGTCAGAGACTGAAACAGGTACTGCGAGTATCAGTTGTTCCTTCACACATAACAGCTTGAGAACCTCACTTTTTAAATTATCCTGTGTCGTATGGCCTCGATAATTTGTCTTAATGACAGTCTAAACCTGGGTGTTACCTTATTAAGCGCACATTGTGTTACACGATAATAGCAGATTGGCTGCTGAGGCTGCCGCTGATTGAGTACCCTGTCTGTTAATTGCGATTGTGTTTCAACAGTTTGACTTGTTGAGGAGATTAATGTTTTCTTATCCGTACTCGTCCCTGGGCTGCCGTAGTGGAGCCGAGTTATGAATAGCATGGCTATTGATTAACTGTCAAAGGCTCGGGCTGTTGGCAGATGGACCCTTGTACTTGATAACATGTTTGAGGCGAGGGGCCGTGTCCCATTTAGGGAGCGGGGAGGATAACGGCGTATCTACTGTCTCATACCTGACACCAGCATCTCCATTCATTTAAAGTGAACACATGTTGTTCATTACGTCTCAACGCTTCATCCGATTTCAGGGATTTTACAAAGAGTTACTCAGGGATCGAGGAGATAAATAAATAAATAAATAGATAAAAGTGAGCAAACCATGGCACCCTTTTTTTTTTTTTTTAACACTGCTGTCCCTCTAGTAGTGCGCAATCAGGATAAGTGCTTTGTATCGATTCAGCAATCTGGATCAGCCCCTGCTTTTGATTTCCCTTATTAGGTCAACAGAGATGGTGAACCTAATTAGCATGTTTCATCCTGATGACCACCATTTGTTTGTGTGCTTCCTGCTACAGACTGCTTCTTGACTTGCCTGAGATGAGTGGGTGTGAGTGAGTGTGTGTAACCAGAGAGCGCCTCCGTCTGTGGAAATTGTGCCATTTAGATGCGCTGCTTGACGTCTGAGATTTTTGAGTTGTTCTCATCTGTCTCTTGTACTCAGTTTTAAGTCTCTAAAATGTTAAAAACGAAACGGAATATGAGTGAATCATTTGGAATGAGGGCTGTTACTGAGAAGTGAATTATAATCTCATCAAGAGCCTGTAGATAATCCTTGGCACGTCAGTTCAGGAAAAATCGAAGGCCCTGGATTTTGAGACGCTGTCAAATCTTTTCGCTTTTTTTTTTTTTTTCTTTTACTCATATTCTGAAAAAGTTTGATGTTTGACTTAGGGAAGACTTGCCACACACTTTGCAGTATTTACATTATCATTCATTAATGAAAATGTGAATATCAAGTAGGTGGCAGCACATTGATCCTACCCACATAGAAAAGCAAGGCACATGGCTCAGTTATATGCACAGTGAGTGTTTTCATTATGTGTGCACTATGTTATTGGTATGTGCACTATAGCACAAATAATATCAAGTATATGAAAACGTGTGGAAAGAGATGGAAGAATGGAGAGAGAGAGAGAACATATGCAGCAGATGCATCTGCATATATTTACTTAATCCTGTCATACATATATGCACTGAATATATTATACAAGAAATTTCAAAAGAGTTAAAGGTGCAGTGTGTAATTTTTACACGGAAAATATATTTCAAAACAATTACATACTGCCATTTGCATGAATTCAAATCACCTAAATGTTGTATTTATTCTCATTTACCCTTAAATGAGCCCATCATTGTATATTTACATGAGGAGGGGGTCCTCTCTGTCTCCCATAGGTTCTCCTGCATGTTAAGACGGGCGAGGGTGAGTTGATGCTAACAACATGCAACCTCACTTGAAATCCAAAGCAGTGTGAATGTGTTATTTTTCCTCCTTTGTAACAAATCAGGACAATAAAACATATCAGAACCATCAAGGATATAGACTGGCAATCAACACTGTCCTGTAAATCCTTCTGCAGTCTGCTGCCCTGGCTCCATTTCGTCTTTCTCCAGAGAGAAAACCCTGCAACGTGTCATCCAGCTGCGAGGGTCATTGCTTGCCAGTTGCTCTCCACTGAGCAGTTGCCTAATGCCAGAGCAAAGAGGAGGGCAGGGAGGATTGCCTCCGACACTGCCCACCCAGGCAATCAACTGATGGGGAGGATTTGTGGCTCTGCCTGCCGCTTCTGCAGCTTCTTCCCAGTACCTGTCCGCCTCCTCAGCGAGCCCTCCAACCTGAACTACATCTCTCGACTGACTGCCTCCATACAAACCCAACACGCCGAATGATCTTTTCAGTTTACCCAGTTACACTGCGGCGTTTTCGCTATACAGTGTGTCACCTCTACGGAGGGAAAGACCTTCTACATTTGTACTGAGATTACAGATGCAATTTTATTCGCCTCATGTGTTTCTTCTTATCTAAAGTCTGGAGTCAAAGTGCATCTCAGGCTTCTGTATCATGTATTTGGTGTCTGGTGCTTTTGTCTCATATTTTATTTAATTCATTAATTTGTGGATTGTATAAAGAACACACCACGTTGTTTCGTCCTATTCCTAATGAGACTGGAAATGAAATGGCAATCTATGAAAATGTATGTTACTTAATGTTGATGTTGCTTTTTGATAACGTATGTTTGTAGTTATCTATAGTATTATATTTGGCCCCCTACAAATGCGTTTTATTTTTTACTTTTAAAAAGACTAAAAAGAAAAGAAATCAAACAAAGCAGCATCATTTGCTGTCATCCTTTCTCGTTTTCAGCAATATTTTGTTAAATCCACCAAATCAATGTCCAATAAATGACAATGTATAGAGGGAATGACCCTTAGAACATATCTGAATAAAGCGTGCATATTAAGGATTCTCGACTTAATTTAAAAAGGCATAGTATGTAGAATTTTCCAAAAACCAAACATCCCCACAGAAAAGTAACCCCACAATCATCAGTAATGGGCTGCACAAAGTGTGAGTTTTAGAGCAGATACGACTTGCCCAGTATTTTGTCAACATGTGGACATGCTGTGCTGTTGGTTAGTCTAATTAGCTTGTATCAGCATTTCTACAACAACTGTACCATCTGTACAGTAGTTGTTGTTGGGCAGGGAAGGAGGGGCAACTCATACAAACACCAAGCAGCAAATCCTGCTGACAATACATTTAAAATGGTAAAGATAGTGTGTTAGTGTGTGTCATCATGCTATGATTTTACTGGTCCGGCCTATTTGAGATCAAGCACGTCCGTATGTGGCCCCTGAACTAAACTGAGTTTGACACCCCTGTCTTAACATATATCCAATAGCAATGCTTGAACATTTGAAGACAAAGACAAAATAATAGTTCTCTCTCTATGTAAGAGAGTTATACAATAATGTTGTTTGTACTTGAACACAGTTGTTTTCTGTTTCCGACACTGGCACTCTGTTGTTACCCAGCTGCCTCCCCAGTGTCAAATACTGATATTCTGCCTCTGCAGAGTGCATTTGTTTGTCCCGGGCCATATGATTTATTTAAAGAATGAAATCCTCGTGGCAGCTCTCACCACTCCTGTGCACTTTGTAACACGGTGGCAGAGGAGTTTATCCTTTCATTCGCCGGCACTTCAAAACCAAAGTCCTGCTGACAACTGGCGATGTGGGAACTCTCCTGGGGCCACAGGTTGCCCCACAGGCAGGGGGTGGCTGATTGATGAATGAAAGGTTTGCTGTTTTGATTTCTGCGAGTGCAAACCTGAAGGTCTAACCAGGCCAGGAACTAGAGGGTGACTGATGCAGCATCTACATTACACAGTTGTGCCACAGAGTCCCTTTGAACCTGACACCTGAGCCATTACAGCGGCACACCCACCTTGCCAATCAAAACACACGTATCTCCGGGGTTATTTGTGTTCGTACCTGCAAGGGCTCTTCCTATTATTCAGAGTAAGATGAGATCACACAATTCTCATCTATAGGCCTCCATCTGCGAAATACATTCATCTGGCACCTGGCCATGGAAATGTGCTTCTTTTTGGTACAAATTAATTAGCAAAATTAAAGAGCAAAGTGTGGTAATTAATTTATATGTTACAGGCTTTACCCGAGGCATTGAACATTAACAAATTTAGATATTAATCCTTTCTGGCATGATTTGACATTGAGGGATTTTAGCTAATTATAACTGCAAAGATAAAACTAAGAGGAGGACTTGGAAAGGACTTGGAGGAGGTATACAACAGGATGGCACATGTTTTAAATATGCACACCGTTAAATGTTTGTAATTATCAATATAGAAGGATATAAAGCCATATGAGGGCAGTTATACTGGGAAATGTCAACTGCTGGCAGGTGTTTTTTTTTTTTAATTCTTGATGAATTATTTTGGCAGAAATCTTCGCCGTCTTTTAAACAGCATGTTGAAAAATGGCACTGTTGTGACATGAGTACTAACACTAACAAGAACTGACACAAACACAATAATTACTTTGGCATGCAGCTGCAAAGCAGAGACGACAAATAGAAAAAAAAGGAAAAAACAGAAAAAGGAAATCACTTTGAGATTTCCCCGAAGCCGTTCACCTCTCTCTCAGAGTGTCACTAATGTGTCATCACATGTTGTGGGAGCCATTTCTCTCTAATTCCACAAAGTATTTTCGCGGAATATGAATAAACACAAGTACATATTAATATTTTGAGCCAAAATGAAATCAGTTTCTCCTCTGAGCCGGGAGCCAAAACGAAAGTGCTGAATCATAAACATCCACATGATATGGCTTTATTAAAAGATTAGACTGATGCTGACCTCTACAGGTGTGATTCTGCCTTGCATTCTTGACAGTTATCACTTCAAATTATGGACCACATAAGGAGCCATTGATCAAAATAGAACAAGTCAAATGAGGTGCAGTGATTTACAACAGGCGACTGTGGGTATTGGCACGCATGTGTGCGCTTAACAAACGTCTCGAGATATAAGCTTCATTAAAGCGAGCGGAACGATGAGCGTGAGGCGCATGTGAGAGATGCAGCCCTGCCGCTGCGGCACTGATAGATAATGAAATGTCTCACTGGAGCCAAGATGCAGTGGCGGAGCAACGGGGAGGCAGACAGCTAAACCAAATAACTGGGGCTATCAGCCTCCACTGACAAACAGCCACAAGCCTGACTGAACTGGAAAAAAGAGAGAAGTGGAGGAGACATGGTGGCAGCGGAGCACAAAGTGGAGATGACAGCCTTTAGGACACAAGCGACAGCAAGTGAGGGTAGACTGAGTGCAAGTGAGTGTCAGGCAGAGGGGGGAGACTCGTGCCGCAGCAACAAGTATTAATAGTGTCTGGCACACGGAGCCACAGACAGGCACAGGGTCTCCCTCAATCTGGTCCTCTCGGGCCACGACTCACCGCTTACCGGTCAGCTGAGGACAGAATAACGATGCATCTCCATGCAGGTTTTGAAACTTCATTTATTCGGAGGGAGGTGAAAAGAATCTGCCTTTGCAAAGCTTCCACAATAGCGTCTGGAGTGCTTTGAGTCGCAGAGCTTAGCCAAGGACGTCTGGTTTGAGAAATAATTGAATAATTGTGTGTTAAATTCTCTCAAAGGGCACTCTTGGATGAAGAAGTTCAAGCCGTACCGAGGCTGAAATAACTTCATATTTCAGATTGCAGTGTTAGGGCCTCTGTCTCGTGCGCTTCCAACTAATCAAGTGCAATTTCAGGATGGACCAACAATGGGGAGTGTGACCTCATATGGGAAGACCTTTGGGTCCCTGACCGGTTGACGGAAATGACCGAGCTGTCACACTTGACATGTCTTGATAAATAAAAATGGGAATGTATTTCCCAATGCGCTGGAATGTGAGCCCATAAATCAAGAGGACACACAAAGGTGGTAACAAAGGGAGAACTATTATAAAATTATATTCTCTATTATGGGCCAAACATCAAAATACTCAACCAGCCAGACAGTATTAATCACTCCATGTCTAATTAAGCTCGAATGGTAGCAGGGAAGCTGGTAAATCATTGTATATTTTCAACACGATGTATAATCCCAAAAATAAAACGTGATGCTGCATATATTAAAGGTGCAGTGTGTAAGGTTTTGATCAATGTTTGGTACTCTATCTGTAGAAATGGAATAACTATATAATCATACACAGTCAATTTTATGGATGTATAATCAGCTCAATGTATAACATATATTTTTTTTTCCATTACCCTTAAATGATCCCTTTAATGTATATTTACATCAGGAGTGATGGATAAAACATGCAACTTCACCTGTAGATACCACCAAATCCTACTCACTGTACCTTTAAATGGTTGACAGTCCAATGAGTGGAAATTCAATACATCCGCCTAATTAGATTGACATTTTAGATCACTGCTCGACATGTGACCCGGAATTAAATCTGTAGGTTATAATCAACCCAAAGGGACGAGGTCAATTGACTGCAGATGTTTGGATTTGTCTCAGTGCAGGAAGGACGACACATGCAGTCTGACACAAGTATCGTGATCACATGGTAAGTGTGAAAACAGTTTCTGTGTTATTCCTGATCATGCCAACTGACAACTGATATCGTTTAAGGAAGTTTTAGGTGCAGTTGGAACCATGGATTTATTCGCAGTCATTTCATCAGCAGTGTTGGAGACACTTTAGCACCTCTTTATATTGGCATGCAGCCTTGGCTACGTTCACGCTGCGGGCAAAATATAATTTTTCCCTCATATCTGACTCGGATCAGTTTCTTTTTCATGGCAATGTGAGCAGCCAGAACAACACTGAATCTGGATACTTTTCTGATTTGGGCCACTTCCATATGTGGTCCTACATTAGATTCACAATGCAACCTAAGTGTGAACAGTCACATCAGATGACATGCAACGTTTACGTCATTGCTGGTTGACATGTGTCATTCCTGCCAGGATGGCACTAACATTTTCTTTTTACGGCACTCCAGCAACATGGATGTGGTTTCATTTAGCCCTTGATATCTTAAAATTCTGACGGAAGTCAGTGTTACAAAATAAATTGACATCCTGTTCCCACCACAACCTTTTTCACTTGCTTTTTGCTGCTCCTCCACCTCCAAAATGCGTCCTCCAAAACATGCTGGCTACTACTGCATGAACAGTGTTTGTTTACTTCTGTATAGTTGTCGTGCAGCATGTCACTCGTGACTTCACGTTGTTCTATTGAGATGGTGATGATATGAGATTTAACTTTATTGTCAACTTTATTGTCATTACACATATACAAGTATAGAGTAACAAAATGAGGTATTATCTGATATAGGTATTGATCTGTTAACATCACTGATCTTTCACACTGAACTCTGATATTGGCCACATTTAAACACTAATATGAACAAGCCAACAAAAAAATCAGATCTGAGCAAATCTGATTTTTTTTCCCATTCTGAAAATGGTACAGTGGAAAAACAGCGAAAGGAGAGACCTCAGTATTCCCAGTGTGTGACGTGAGAAATGACTCACTGTAGAAAAAGCAAAAAATAAAACAAGGCTAATCTCTCAGATGGAAATGTAGAGGGAGTCAAAAAACCTTAGAGAGAACTACTTCAATGAAAAAAAAGATCAGGAAAGGATTAAAGAGGGGATGATTGACAGCTCAGGGAGCTACCATGTGACACGCCCCTTCCAAACAGAGGAGGACATAAACAGGAAGAGAGCAGCAATAACATCTTATCCTTTTTAGCAGTCTATTTAAAAATTAGTTAGGACAAGTAGCATAATTTGCTGAAATTAGATGTAAATGATCTCTTCCAATTCCATTTCTTTCATAACTTTGGTTTAATTTAATTATGGAAAATTACTTTTATAGATCTAAATAATGTCATTGTGATGTATAGTGTTGTGGTTTGTTTTCCATTATAATTAAATGTTATAGCAATTTTGTTTCCATATCTTGTCTCCACAGAAGTACTTATTGCACTTGGTCTTATAGATAATAATGATTTAAGATAATATAATGATTCAATGCAATGCCAAAATATTTCTGTTGCACTGAATACTTGTAACTTAACAAGTTCAGATTAGCCATATGCCACTTGAGTAGAATCATTATTCGTGTGCAGAGATAGGATAACACATGTTTGTGTGTGTGTGTGTGTGTGTGTGTGTGTATCCATGCAGTGACATGATCGGATCAGAGCGACAGGTCACAGCTCACAGATACAAATCTGTCAAAGAGGAGATGACAAAGATGATGTTCAGTACAACAATGCTGTTATCAGGTTTGCCTGCTTAATAATAGCTGTATATGGATTGTTTGGCACAAGGGCAGAGCACTATAGGAGATAGGTGGGTTGGGATGGAACTATCATAAAAAATAAGCATGCCCCTGCATCAATATACAAATCAAATATCGAGGTGCAATTAAAATTGTACATGTTGAGAACAAATCAAAGGGTAACAAGAAGGTCTGAAGGCTAGCAAAGCAAAGTAGACACCAAATTAACTATATTCACTTAACGATAGTACATAAATGAAACATTATTTGAGCCATACGCATATTTTCAACCCTGCTTCTCTCTCCTGACAGTGGGGGACGCTGTTTGCACTGTCTGAGGCCAGAGCAAATGTTATAGGCAGGTCTCAGATACCATTGAGAACATTAATGCATCAGTAAATCCTCCCTTTCATAAAGACAGACACACATGAACTAGATTCTGTCAGCTGCCGTTCCTGCTGCTGTCTGATACCTATTACAGGGAAGTGTTGTCAATTGATGTAAGTATCCTCGGGAGGAAATTGTATCATAATGATGCTACAATAGCTATAATAAATAAGATTGAATTGCTGTTTTTGTGTTAGTTGTATCTGTTGGCAACTGAATCCAATTTCAGAGGCAGGAATACAATTCTTCACAAAATATTGCAGAGGTTTATCTCTTATTTATAAAAGCACAGTGGGTGGATCACACGCTGGAATGTGCAGAGTCATGATTAGGGCAGTTATTGAGTGGCTTCCTTATCAAAATGTTTCCATCAGGACCATCTACATTCAAAACATCCTTTATCCTGTGACTGTGAGGGTTTTTAAAAATACATGCACACTTAAGCTGTGCAATGGGTCTGTGGCATTAGCCTCCGCCAATGCAGAGCTGCTGTGGAGGACCAGTGGTTTAAGATTAACGTGTTATTCCCCATTTCTGATGAAAGAAATAACTTAAGACAATAATTTTCACGAGAGTATATTCTTCAGACTTTCATTATTTATTGTATTATTATCATTACGATAATAATAATAATTATTTATCTATTTATATTACATTTGGGGCAGGTCCTCTCTATGGAGGCTGCCATGTTGCACAACCATGTTGTTTAAGAAGCCCAGAATGGAGAAAGTAAACACCCATCGGGTTTTGAATACGTAAAAGATAACAGCGACATGCAACTTCAATATTGATTTAAATGAATATGGAGAACTGTCATCTGGGCCACTCTCATGCGATCATCTATTTACAAAATTTACATTTCCAAATTCTCCAGTATTTACAGTTGCAAAGATTGACACTGTGCACCTGCCCTGGAACAACCTCCTTCAATGCAGAGCTTCCAATGTGCAATACTAAGCTTGGACACACGTCATATACTGTATGTGCAAGGAAGGAGGCAAATGAAACGTTTGCTTCTTCTGATGTCGGAAATCCTCAGCATCCCTCTGCATGGTGGATACTGAGCTTTGATCTATGAAATTCACATTGTTAATTTTGCTGAATTGTGTTTTTATCGCCTTTCTATGATAACAAAAAAAATCATTACAAATCTAAAGTAAGAATAAACAACAAAACATCATGTGCATGCCCATCAAACCGCTTCAAAAAGATAGTTTAAAAAAAACACTTCACTGTCTCAGGATCGGTCCCCCATGCATAAGCTGGGACTCTCCTGTGTTATGTGACAATGTGTGGTGAACATTATGGAAACGAAGGTGGGGGGGGTCACAGGGTGCAGTGAGTGCAGTGTCAAAGTCTGAGTCCAGCTGCTGCTGAAATGATAACGGTAAGAACCATCTCTGCAGGCAGGATTTAGCTTCTATATAACCCAGGCGTCAGGCAGAGGCAGCAGTCTGTGGAGAGTGAGGACATTAGCAGGAGTAGCATGAGCTGTTTAATGAGGCTAGCTGTTGCTACAGTGTTTGCTCAGCTGCCACTTGCTCTTTGTTTTCTGTCCCACCTGTGACTGCAGGTGCATTTCCTCTTGGTGAAAATGTTGCATTGCAAATACAATACTGTGATAAAGATGAACAACATTTGGAGAACACAGTGGTGCCAAATCCCTGCCCTGTCATCAAGACTGACTGAGGTGCAACACCTGGCCACCAATTTTCAGACAATGCTTTTGTTGCTTGTTAAACTGCAAAAAAGCAACCAATTAAAAATAACTGATTGAAAATATAATAATAAGAAGAATGATGATAATTATAATAAGAAGAATAAATATAATAATAATAATAATACAAATAAGAAGAATAAGAATAATGCATCTCATAATTGTCTGTTTTACTGCCATTCAAACCAAACAAATTTTAATAAATACAAATAAAATGAATGAATAAATAAATACTAATAATTAACATATTGCTGTCAAAGTAATATACCCACTGAAACAGATCACTGCCCTTGCCATTTGTTACACTGCCCAATGACGAATGAATTAGAAAATAAAGACGAAGCACTGATATTAAAAGAAGAAGTAGGGATGGTCACTGAAAATTGACGAATTGCCTTAACAGTTAATCACCCACTATTGCAGGATATTACAGAATAAATGTACCCAACAGAACGGTAACATGTCACAGAACCCTTTCAACTTCAGGAATAGATAGATGGAATGGTGTGTTCATATTTGTGTGATTCCTCCTTCAAAAGATGAATGCCAGGAAGTGGAACTGGTGCAACAACAGCAACAAGACAGTGAGGAATGCGTACATTAAGCACCAACTTGATAAATGACGCAAAGTAAAAATCTGTGAGTGTTAGTATAAGTCCTACACCGCTGCGGATTCAAGTGCTGAAATGAACGAATAGACTTTTCAAAGGCAGTGCCGTGATACAGATTTAGGTGGCAGAGGAGTACGAAAAGAAGATGTCCAGATATGGATGTAGAACACTGACACACTGAATATGCTTTTTTCAAGCATGACAAACACTGTTGCAGTGCAGGCGTATTGCATATTGTCATAGAGTTCGCTATGATATCCTTTTAAATAACTTCTCCAGACCATTTTTTGAAATCCATGTATCCACCCATACTGCTTGTACTTGCTGTGTTGCATGGAAGATTAAGCCAATCCCTGGTGACACTAGGTGAGAGGCGGCGGTCGCCCCAGACAGGTTGCCAGTCCACCACCGGGGCCGACACGCAAGGACAAACGACCATTCGCACTCGTTATTCACGTCTCCAGGCAATTTACAATCTCTAATTAACTTCTAGCGAAAGCTGCATGTCTTTGTACTGTGGGAGGAGACCAGAGTAACAAAGACAAAGTTCCACTTACAAAGGACCAAAATATTCATGCATGTTACGTAGTGTTCTAGCCGTGAGATGGCGGAGCTTGGTTTTTCCGGTGATATATTGGAAAGGTAATGATCACATTTTGAAGTGTTTCAAATGATATTCAAAGTATTCAAATATTCTTAAATGACAACAGCGATTCTGTTGATTAAGCTGCAGAAATGATAGCCGTTAGTCTTGAAACAGACTGCGAATGCCAAGTTGTTATGATAGGTCAGCGCGGCAGTTCAAAGTCAGTCAAGAGCAGTGTGCGATCCTGTCTGCAGTCTGCCTCTCCTCCCTTGTAAAAGTAATGATCTTTGCAAGAGAGGAGAGCGGCTCCTCAAATTGGCTGTCTACCAGTCCGTCCTCCTGGGAGAGGCTCATGCTCCACAGACTGAACAGTCTCTCTACTGATGCGTGGTGTTGGCATGTTGCAGCACCGAGACATCTGCTTGTCGGTGGGGTAATTGTTTAGTCTCTCCGCATAGCAGACCTGAATTACTCTGTAATCTCAGAGACTGTGTTTTCCGAGCCACTTTCCATCTCATATTTAGGCAGAGATGTCCTCCTGGCCTGGCGCTGACGTGAGCATGTGGCCACTTCTTTGATTGTCTCTCTACGGCTGCTGAGGCAGAATCGAGGACACGTACAGTCGGGTCAGGGTGGAACGACAGGAGGAAAGAAAATTAGTAAGTAACTTCATTGCCAGAGGACGGCTTTGTTCCCTGTTTACAGTCTGCAGTGCGTTTTAGACGTAAAAGTAACTAGGATGATGGTAAGAGTGCATTACAAAATATTCCCCTTATGAAACCATATTTAAAGGGTCGGTTTAAAATATGTAAATAGGATTATTTCATCGAGAGGTTGATAGAAAAATACATAGACAAACTGATCGATCGATAGATAGATAGATAGATAACTTAGATTCTCCATAACCAGGGTTGTCAAACATACGGCCCACGGGCCAGAACCGGCCGAATGAGGATCCAATCCGGCTCACGAGATTGACTGACCTGCACTTACTATGTCGGGCCACTAGGGGGAGCCCCGTCGTCCTGCTTGGAATTGGTATGTTGTGGAAAGGAAGAGGAGGGGAGTGTGTGGGTGTGTCTCTGGTTGGATATGAGAGGTTGATGATCATATGCTATGATTATAAAGGTCAGGCCCACTTAAAGGTGCAGTATGTAAGATTTCAGTCATATTTGTCTTCTGAAAATATGACCAAACAATTACATACTGGCATTTCCATGAATGTATAACCACCAAAATGTTTTAGTTTTTTTCCTCCCATTACCCTATATGCATTAATGTATATTTACATGAGGAGGGGGACAAACTAAATGTAAATTTGTGATGTATGTGGCCCCTTAACTAAAATGAGTTTGACACCCATGTCCTAATCACTTGGAATAGACAGGTGATGAGAGGGCTTTTAAAGGTGCAGTGAGTAAGATTTGGTGAGTTGCATGTTGTATCCATCACCTCACCCTCACCCTTCTGAATGGAGAATCTGTGGTAGTACTCAGTTGTCATTAAAACTCAAAAGATGTTTAGTACGTCCACTTTTACTACTGTAAAAACATGGCAGCCCCCTGTCATGTAAATAAACATTAATGGGCTCATGTAAAGGTAATGTGGAAAAAAATAAAACATTTAGGTGATTATAAGTTCATGATTTTCTGCAAAATCAGCTGTCAGCATGTGCACAAACTTAGAATTGAGATTGGAAAAATATTTTGCTATGTATTAAAAACTATTACTGCTATGATGAGTAATAACTATTTCTATCGTTATAATTTGTTTGGAAAAAATGGTTAAAATCATGAATTTATTTGTACATCCATTGATAATTGAGCTTATTAGTTGTAATCCCTTAAAAAGATAAACATTTAAATGAGCAGAGATGTGGAAGCTGGATCACTTCATTCCGGATGAATTATCACATGGGTAGATTGACCGCCTCTGGAATAATGTCTTATGAATCTTTAGAGCTGAATTAGTTAATTAACCTAAAACTTAGTTAACATTAAACACTGCAGATGTGAAAGAAAACGTATGATCCTTTATTACTGACTTGAATTGCATTTACGACTTCAGTGTAGGCGTGAGATTAAAATCTGTAATAATGAATTCAGCAAAAACAATATAATTGCTGACTTTGTGGTTTTGCTGGATGAGATAAATCCACGAGTCATCAGTTTTAAATGCTGGTTGGCCATTTTCAGGGAATCTTGCACCATGAAAAACGATCACGTCAGCAGTTAAAAATGTAGGTAAATCATTAATAAAGGCCAATAGCTTCGACTGTTGAATAAACCATTAATTCTCCCATTACAAATGATAAAAGTGTCAGTTGAGGGTCATCAGGTTGTCACATTCAGTCATCTGCAAAGATGAAATTTACAAAGCTTTGGTGCAGCAGTCATGTCCATGAAATCCCCTCTGAGGCTGTGAATGTTGAAAATGATTTTTCTTTTTTTTTTTATCAAATAATACATTTTCCGCAAGGTGAGTGTTTGACAGTGCATATTTTATAAAGCTGTTATAAATGGTTCTTTGTGGGAAAGTGGTAATTGTTGAACTTAAGCAGTGACAGTGCTATTAAAGAGGCATTATGGGTAATCAGTCACTCAAGAATGGAGAAAAGTGACAGCTAAGATAAATCAAGACATTACCATATGTTGCCATCAGCTCCCGTCTGTGAACTTTGCATATGGCATCACTGCTAACAGCCAGCTACAAAGTGCACATCAAACTGTCTGCCAGTTTCCCCCGTCAGTCTGAAATGGAAATAGGAGTAAAAGAGCAAAGAGGCTCTTTTTTTTCCCCGTCGCTTGTCACATTTCCAGCGACAGTGGCGAGAATTTAGTGTCGATGATTCGGGCGGGCTTCCTGTGCCAGCGGCTGGTGTCAGGAGGTTTCCGGGTGACTGGTCCAATAACAACTCCCCAGCTCACCTGTCCCTCTTCCAAATGACATTCTTGTCAAGCGCTCAAAAAGAGACGCCCGGTTTTAATAATGCAGGGGGTGACCTCATGAAAACCCACGTGCTGCTGTATTTACTGAAGTGAGCGGGAGAGATAGATGGACTCATGAAACTGAGAAGTCACTTTATGGGCGGATCAGCTCGGACTCAAATGAAGTTTTTTTTTTCCACTGTCACATATCAATTTCCACAAATGTGTTGGTGGATCAAATACATATCTTGTAAACTCTTCTGAGAAACTGTGAAAACATGGAGATGCAACGTGACAGCGTCGGAAGAGACGACCCTCACTATGAAACTTTGATATATTTTGTATTTCATTTCTGCCAATTGAAGTGGAAAACATAATCTTGGTCTGACCCACTGGACCTGACAAGTTGTTAAGTTGAACATTCTTTGTCTTCTCTCAGGTCAAACTATGGGTCAAAATATCCACTGCAGATAAGCCAGGTAGGATGAATGCAACTCACGCTACATAGACTGTTGCTCACAGTGTCAAGCACAACAAATTTACTCTGAGAGTTGGTTAAAAATAGAATTATGTAAGAAAGAATATGACTTATTCTATGGTGGCTGCAGAGCAGGCGTGTCAAACATACGGCCTGTGAGCCAAAACCGGCCCACTAGTGGCTCCAATCTGGCATTTACTCTAATGGGACACTAGGCGGAGCCTGTGGAAGTAGTTCATTCAATGATAACATTTTCAGAATGTGCTGTTTTGCACGAAAACATTTTTTGGAGCTGTTGCTGTCTGTAGGTCATTTTGATTTGATGTCACTGGTCCGGCCCACTTGAGATCAAATTGGGCCGTATGTGTCCCCTCCAAAGCATCAACACTAGATATGAAGATGTACTGATGCATGCAAGCATGTCCATAAAAAATAAACTGTACGGAGACTTCCCTTGTTTCCGTATTCCACTGTATTTTTTTGGCTCTCTGGCCGAAAAGACAATCGGCCCTGTGCTTGGGTAATACCCAAATGGATTTCTGCTCCAATTTCTGTGTTTCTTAACGCTGTGTCCAAAAATCCTTATCCTGCAATAAATAATGTTTGCTCTTTTTAGTGCATTGGCTAAAGTCAAACTGTTACTATTCTACTGATGTGAGAGCAGGCACACATCATGTCTCACCGGGTTTGCATCTTATTATTCCCTTTGTTGGTGCCACACTTGTCAAACTCCACATTGTATGTGGTAACAGTTCCCTCATTATTATGTCTCTCTTGAGCATCTCTGCCCCACAGCATCTTTGTCATTATCATAACGGGAACCGAGACGATGCGTTTGTGTTTCGGTGCGTGTGGTGAGACAGATAGGAGAATGACAACAGCAGTCAATCATGTAAAAAAAAGTCATCTCAGTTTGCTTCGGGCAATTCATATTACATGGTGCACAACATCTGCAATGTTATTTTTTTCTTAATAATTAGTTGCACTCAGACAATGTGACACGACAGGCATTTTACCATTGGACTGAAATGCATAATGTTGTTGCCCACTAAAACCGCTTAAGTGTTAAAAGCTGCAGAATATGGGCTAACCTGA
Source organism: Chascanopsetta lugubris (assembly GCA_016785325.1). Taxonomy (NCBI): domain Eukaryota; kingdom Metazoa; phylum Chordata; class Actinopteri; order Pleuronectiformes; family Bothidae; genus Chascanopsetta; species Chascanopsetta lugubris. The sequence goes on along the minus strand of JAFBJT010009991.1, from coordinate 1,310 downwards.
TCTAATCCCACAGTTTTAAAGCTGGAAAAGTAGTTAAAGACAAAGGGATTGATAATCTACTTTTGCCCTTGAGTGAGAGAGACATGTGCCTGTGAGTGTGTGTGTGTGTATGTGTGTGTGTGTGTGTGTCTATATGTGTGAGTGACAGGCAGATAATCTCTTTTGTATTTTTGATCCCTAAATGTGGTGCTGGTGTCCCCTTATCCCAGCTACTCAGTTCCTGCAGTGCGTAAGTGATGCCATGCACTTAGGCTGTGAAAAGCAGGTCAATATGACCGGCGAGAGGAAACCACATGTGCATCACATGGATAGCCCTGGGATTATTCCTCACAAAATGTCTTAATTCCTCTGTTCACTAATGATCCAGGGAGAATGCCCTTTAATCTCCATTCCATTAATTAAAAAGAGCATGAGCCCATGGAAAAAAAGCTCACCATCTGCTGCAGAGTTCGTCCCTGCAGACAGATTGCGTTTTCCCTTTTGAAGCGGGGAACTGGGTCTCTCAGAGCAAACGTGCATATAGGTGCCTGGTAAACAAACGCAACTGACCGGTTTAAGTAGCAGTTGTAGTAGTGCACTGGAATATGCTGAATGGGCTGTGTAGTAAACAGGAGGAGCCCTTATTGAAGTGCTTATGAATACAGATTTACGTCCATTTCCTAACTTAGACATGGACTTGGTGTCACTATTTAATACTGTTTAGCCACTTTATGGTGTATTCAAGATATGACAATCATTAATTTCAAAAAGACAATCAAAAAATAGAGAACAGGTAAAGGTGCAGTGTGTAAGATTTGGTGACATCTAGAGGTGAAGTTGCATGTTGTATCCATCACCTCACCCTCACCTTTCTGAGCGTGCAGAAGAACCAATGGGAAACCTCAGATGTCATTAAAACTCAAAATATGTTTAGTCCGTCCATTCTGGGCCAAGAACATGCCGGCCCCGTAAAGAAGACCCCCGCCTCATGTTAATGTACATTAATGGCGTCGTTTACGGGTAAAGGGGGGGGGGGGTAATTAAAACATTTAGGTTTTAAATTCATGAAAATGTGTGTGTGTAATTGTTTCGCAATATATTTGAAGTGACAAAAATGACCGAAATCTTACACACTGCACCTTTAAGATGTGAGCATGCAATAGGCCTCTAAACGCATGTTGATAATGAAGTGAATGGTATAGTTAGCTTCAGTGTCTGAACTTGAGTCAACCAAAAGTGTTAACAGTTAAGTCTGACCATCGGATGTGCATGTTGTATATCTGCACCCCCCCCCACCCCACCCCACCCCATCTTTCTCTCTCTCTCTCTCT
>JAFBJT010009982.1:4791-29748 GCA_016785325.1 Chascanopsetta lugubris | reverse complement strand
ATGTCACTGAATTCTACTCAGTAGCTTGAAGGAAAAGGCTTAACAAAAATGATCAATATTTCAGAAACTGCAGAAACCTTAAATGTTATACACATTTAATACTGTTTAATACTTTAATCCCAGTGCTTTTCTTGGACTTGTTTTTTTTTTTTTTTTACTGTAAGATAGAAATGATTAAGAGAATGCTACAAATCATTTTTGCTCGGGTATTTAATGTAATCATACAGCATAGATAATGATCGTAGGGTGAGAAGGACTCAATGAATTAATTTTACTGTGGACAATTTGTGCATTACATGTATGGAAATGCTTTTGTGAAAGACCAAAATCAAATCCATCGTGCATAAGGGTTCGTGCTCTGAGTGTGTCAGTGTCTCTAAATATGAGAATACTTTATAGTTGACTCACTCGAGGATTAATTTATGGTATATTTGCCAACATGCTTGATGTACGATATTTGATTTACAAGTTACAAGTGATGTAGCTAAAAATAGCGTGTAGTCTCCGGCACTAGGTGGGCAGGAATGAGAGATATTCACAGTAGCTGTTAACCGCTCCTCTTAAGAGGTCAAAGCTTCAACATGGTGCTAATGTTACTAAAGCATCTAAAGTGACTATTAATCAATGTCTGCTCTTTAATTTGACTCCGGCTGATTGATCTGTACGATGTATTTCTAACGCGTCAGAGGCACCACAAACTTAACTCATCTTTACTCTAAACTCTACACCCCCTCATATGTAACTCCTGCATAAGTGAAATGATTGGCTTCATTAGATATGCCTATGTTTGTAAGTCAGGTATTAATGTCATTCATCGCGCAGTGTTGGGAAATTCCAAAACCTAAAATAGTGCCAGCTTCAGATTATGGACCCCCCCCCCCCCAGATTATGGCCCCCCCCCCCCCCGCCCCATCTCTTCTGCTCCCCCCGCCCCGAGCTCGTCCAGCTGTACACATACCAGAAGTTGTAGCAGTGCTATCATATAGACTGTGGGGGGAATTCCGCCTGTCTCAGACTGTGTAGCATGCGCCACTTCAGCAAGAACAATGGCATGCGGACCTCTGAAGCAGGTGTAATGTTTCAGCGGAGCAGGTCAAAGAGACCCTGTTTGAATGGTGCGTAATCACCATTATGTGTAGTACAAATATTCAGTATTATGCAGGCTGACTTCTCCACAAAGGAGGTGCTCTCCATGAATGGCTGCCAGCAGGGCTACTCCGCCTCCTCTTTGCCTCTGCTGGCTGGGTGGCCAGACCTCCGCTCCCCACATGAACGGTGTATATTCGCTGACACTGCAATTTTCAAAGCTGAAGCCGTGGGTCTTGTTCTTGTGTGACATGAGCAGTTAAACAAATGTGCAATGATCATGGCTGATTCTTTCTCCCTGCAGACTCAGGGACCCCTCATCCTGTTTGTCCTGGAGAGAGAGATCGTTCCTCACCACGATGTCTCAGAATCCATCATCACAGACAAGTGACATCTTCAGCCAAGATGTGTTCAACCAGTTGTTTGATATGTTGGACCAGTAAGTTGAGAGCACTGTAAATAAATAAATAAATAAAAAACACTCTTTGGTTCTGCTCCAGTGCTGTGATGTCTCTGTTGTGTTTCAGATCTGCCATACACTCGGTGCAGCCCATCGAGCTGAACTTCTCGGACAATCCAACAGATGGGTCTTCAGGAAACACCATCCAGATCAGTATGGACTGCATAACCATGCACGAGCCTGATGAGACACTCTCTGTAAGTACGTAGGTTTTCTGGTCAACAAACGCACCTCCTTTCACTTGTATCGATCTGTTTCTAGTTAATCTGACCGACCGACCACAACATAGAACAATTCCTCTGTATTTAAGATAAGAAATTGTAACGAGGATATCAGTGTAATTTAAAAAGAATTAGAATTATCTTGACAATGTTTCCCCTACCATTATATTAGGGGAGTACCCCGCCCTCCCCACTGGGACTTCCAGTGGTAAATTCCACAATTTAGAAAAATTAGACAATTTGCAAACTACTTTCCCTTTACTAGTTGAATGGGAATTTCCCTGTGACAGTTGTGTAGTGACATGGAGCATTTCTGCAGCCAGCACTGGCAGCCTGTTTATCTGTTTATTTCTGAGATGTCTGCAAGGTGATGATGCTATCTCACTTAGTTATAATAGACTTGGGTGGCCCTTTTCAGCTGTGACACGCTGCTCTTAGTTTTCTGGAGGCAGCGCATGAATTTAGACAAACAGATGTGCTTAGAGTGATGGGCTTTTTTCTTTATAATCTTATAGACAATTGTGTAGTGACAAAGGCCATGTCTGGATATTTTTTATATGAGTTTTATACTTTTATATGAGTCTATACATAGTTGTTTTTAAGAATAATTCCACACACTGTAGTTGTCGATTTTTGATTTTGATCTTGCTTTTTATCACAGTTTTGAACAAACTTGTATGGTGTAGGTGCAGCTGTGAAAACCTTCCACTTGAAATGCCAGTGCCACTATCTGTTTGACCTGGAGTGTAGTGATAATATCTTTGTCAGCTCTGCCACTGGGGGAAGATGTGAATGCTCCCCTCCCTGTGATGGAATGCTGTTGACCAACCAGTGTGGAAAAAAATAGCAAATAAAAATTGTGTTTAAGGAGCTGAGTAATGTTACCCTGTGCATCCCCCAAGGGGGCTTGTGCTCTCTTGAACTGGTGATTAATGGCCCCACCCCCACCGCCCACTTTCCTCTGCACCAAAGCGGGGCGTGGCGCGCTGATTGGCATGCCAGCAACTCAGGCAGCATCCGTGCGGGGGCTTACATCTCGCTACCATGGCGGCGCGCCAATCACCAAGCCCCAGTCGTTTTGTACCAAGTCAAGTGTCTGTTCTGGTGAAAAGCCGAGTAATGGGCGACCCTCCCACCACCCGTCTCCCATGTGGAGGTGCGCCTCTTTCATGCGTCATTAGAATGCAGCTCACTGTTTAGTGCCCTGGGGGACTTATTTGTGTTGTTTAGGGTTTATGTTAAATCTGAAATTCCTTTTTCCTCTGGATTTCTTTTTTTCTGTAACTCCAGGGCAACAATTTAACACAGCACCTGCCCCTCTCACCGAGGTCCCGGCTCTCATCTATCAGTACGTGTCTTTCTCAATGTAAAGGTGAGGGGTTGCGTACAAAGGGGGAAGTAGGGGAGCGAGTGTGCAGAGGATAGAGTGACGTTTAGGAATGTAGCAGATATAGTGGCAGGAGAAATGCTATATCCTACCCCAAACAGCTGATTTTACACCCAGATAAAGTGCTCAGCTGTGCATTGAGCACACACTGTGTGGCAATGGAGGGACAGAGGTCTATCTCAGACAGGGTTTTAATGACTTTACGGCAGAGTAGCTCCATCGACACATGACTTCTCCCGGGTCTAATTACGTGTTTGTGTTTGGATTCTTACTTTTTTTCACCTCCCCTCTTTTGTCTAATGCAAATGCCCCCGTTTCAGTGTCTGAACATCAGTTTGTCCTGTTTCATTCGTTTAACTGAAGTTAAATCGAATCAAAATCTGAAACTAACTTCTTTTTTTTTTTTTTAACAGAGCACAGTTAAGAGCTTAACTTGGACTATTTATCTCACCTCCCTGTATTTATTCCAAAGGAAACTCTCTCATTAAATGCCCAACTGTAATGAGCTGTCTTTTATTTCTAAATGCTCCACCAGTTTGCCTCCAGTACATGAGGAATTATTGCTTATACTAAAGGAATTTGCACTGGCCATATTTCGTGTGAATAACCGTTGAGAGTTAGTGAGTCAGCATGAGACTTGGTCTGACTGTGGGTGCAGGGATTCTACAGCCCGTATTACCCCGATAACTTGTATGTTTTCAGGCACCTCCGGGGACAAGACTTAACTTTACCTCCACACCACACTGCTGGATTTAATGAGGTAAAAAAAAGTCAGTTTGATGAGTAGAATAAGTTTTCACCTGTGCCCCTTATGTTGGTAGCAGTTAAAACCAGTGTTTAACATTTCAATATCCAGACAAATGGCTCTTGAACAAAAAGTAGCAATGTAGCCCGGTGCAGTACTTCTGAGTCACAACCTGGTACAAAAGCAAAGCCACTACCTGCAACCCTCCTGCACAGTCCCAACGTGAAAGTGATGTCCATGTACCTCCACATGCCCCCACTAGTGCCAGAGAGCTCAGTATCTCAGATCAATTGGCAGAAGTGGATTGTTAAAAGACTATGCTTTTTGAACTGTCATTTAATCAGGAAACAAATCACTGAGATTAAAAATGGCTTTTACAAGAAACAAGCCAAAACAAGAAACAAACATTTACCAAAATGTAAAAATTGCTTGTCATGATTGAGGCCTTTGTATTCACATCAGTGATAAATGTCCTAGTTCCACCTGTACTCCTGCTTTTAGTTTTCCCAGTCTCCTTTAAATCATTGGGACAGTTGTGAAGTCACATTGCCCTGTGGGTGATTTCAGGTTTACCTAAAGCTGCTTACGTGAGTTTCCTTTAAACAAGAGCACTGCAGGATTTGGTGGCAGTTGACTGTGGAGGCTTTAGGATTTGCCACCCAAGTGAAGCTCTCCCATCTCCCCACTGACTTCCTGCCTCTGTCAGAGTGGACAGGAGCTCACCGTGGATTCAGGGCAGGTGTCTGTGTCTTCCTAGCCACAGCAGCCTGACACTTGATACTAAACTAATCTAGCTGACTTACGGAACAGACTCTTGAAAGGGAACATTTTCAGTAAAGATTATTTTTGTCTGAGCCCCTGGATCTGCAGTTGAAATCAGAACTGCCTGGTCTGATTTCCACCACTGTGGCATTTTGGCTTCACCACTTTACCAGTGAATTTTATTTGTCCTTTGGTCTTCTTGAATTATATTTTGTAGCATGTGTATCAGTTTTGTAACATGCACATGCTGTATCCAGATTGGTTAGTCTTTTGATCGTGCTTCTCTTCTCAACTTAAAGGTGCAGTGTGTAAGATTTGGTGAACTCTAGAGGTGAAGTTGCTTGCTATTCATCACCTCACCCTCACTCTTCTGAACATGCAGGAGAACCTATGGTCGACTTCAGTTGTCATTAAAACTCAAAAGATGTTTAGTATGTCCGCTCTTGGCTACTGTAAAAACATGGCAGCCCCCGTAGAGAGGACCCACTCCTCATGTAAATATACATTAATGGGCTCATTTAATGGTAATGGAGAAAAAAATTATACATTTAGGTTTTTATACATTCATGAAAATGTCAGTATGTAATTGTTTTGTAATATTTTTAGAAGTGACAAAAACCACCAAAATCTTACACATGGCACCTTTTAATATGTAAGAAAGGCAGATAATTTAAACGATTTGTTAAACTTCATCCAGTTCTTATTATTCATCCACTATACATTCCTGCCCACCCAGAGCAAAATGCTGAGTTTTCCACTGAAAACGAATCCACCTGCATCTCCAAACTGGTCAATTGTAGTAGTAATGGATTTAGCCTTAGTTGCATTCCACTCTGTTTTAATAATAACTTAATTTTATTTAATTCAGTCTGATTCAAGAAATTCTCCCTAAATTTAAGTCAGGTAAAATAGCTTTCTGTTCAATTGTCCACCACATATAAATTCATTGGGGGGGGTCAAACTAGAGAAACACTCATGATAGTTGCATAATTCGGAACAAACAACAATGAACAGCAGCACAAATTGAAGCATCTGTCTGATACAAAAACATTTATGAAACCTCTTTACTTTTGAGTCCGCTGGACTTTATAATCTGTTGAACGGGCGTAAGGCCACTTGTCCCCGCTACCCAACCAAATTACAGCTACTGTGTTATTTTTTACTGCAGCCTCACCCCAACACCGAGTACTCTAACTTCTTTTCAGATGCCAATGTTGTTTTAACATAATTAGAAGTTTGTTTAGCTAAGCTAATTATCACCCTCAGAAGGTTGGGCCCGGGCCTTCACTGCGGCCTGCCTATGCTGGGAGGCCCCTGCATTGGGTTCTTTTAAATGTTGATTTGCCTTTTGTGACAGGCTGACCTGTGGCCCCGGGGGGCTTGGACTGGGTGTGGCCAATGACCGGAGACACTGCCTCCAGTTCATAGTAGTGCGTAAGATTTCAAACGGCTTTTAAATCATTCTGACCACAGGGCAAGAGTGTTAAGCCCTGTAGCTCCGCAATAAGAGAAATTGCTCATGGCTCACTGAGCAGTGACCTCCTGTGTCACGTAGCAGTGCAACTCGTGCCAACTACTCGTGTTTACATCTGCTGTTCCTCCAGATTCCTCTTTGATCATTTAGGAAAATTGGATCTTTCACCTCCGGATTCATGTTAGGGCTGCAACAGCTAATAGATTAATCGATTATTCAGTGATGATAGTTGGCAAATACTTGACAAAGTACAAGGTGTATGAAAGCAACTTGGATTTCATCCAAGAAGCTTCATCAGTTCAGAAGTGAATGTGAGCACCTGGAGAAGTCACTGAAGTGGGGTAGTAATGAAGTATATAGTGCGATTTTGCACTCTTTTAATTTATAAAATATTTCTCTGTTTGAATTTGATAAAGCATTGTCCCATAACACATGCACATCTTAAATAAAATGCTGAAATTTAGTTATAATCAATGGGATAATTCAACAAGCCAGATTTGGCTTTGATTTATCCTTTAATAGATTGATAAAAGAAAATGACTCCAATCTTCAAACCTTAATGTGGAAAGCCATGAATAAACGAAGCTGAGTAATTCTTGACCTTATCAGGGCAGTTTTATTGGCTCAGGGCTCGCTGCTCATCACTGCCACCATCACACAGTGCCCGAGACATTGCATGTTTCCAAAACAGATCTACATCAGTCATCTCTGATAGAAACGAGCAATCTACGGGAGTCACATTGTTTTTGTGGGGGGCCTCTGCATTAAGATCGCCTGATAGATGCAGAGGGGAGCCATTCTTATGCTAACTAGTAACTACAAGTGTAGCTGATACTCTCCCGTCACAGTGCTGCAGTTCTTTCTGTGAACCTCTCAGGTCTCATGAGTTTTCTGTATCCTCATTTATATTTTTGGATCTCTTACATGATAGACTTTGTCCACTCAGACTGGTTTTGATGTACTCCACCTACATGGATGCCATCCTTTTTTTAAACGGCTTATTTCAAATGACATCTAATTTATAGATGATATTCATTGATATTCATTTTTAGCTTAAAGTCATTTCTATCTTGTTTCATCTGTTTTTTAATGTAGATTTTTAGATTTTATTTTATTTTTTTTGATTTTTGTAGATTTGTTTCTGTTTGAAACGAAAGGAAAATAATCTAAACTAGAAAAAATGCATATGCAGGCATACATACATGCATGCACATGATACAGACCTTTGTCATTTTTATTGCGGTGAATCTGTACAAAAACACTGAGTTGATAAATAATTTCACTACGCGACTTTAAGACATTATGCAGAGCTTCCTAGGAAGTCTTCCTCTGGAGATGGGTGTGGACTCTCCTATTGAACAGGTACCTTAGACCCCTCCCCTCTCTTCCAGGTATATATCACCTTCTCAAAGATTCCTATAGAAGCCTCTGCTTGTCTACTTTGCATCTGTAGTCCACATCACTCGTTTAGAGTGAGGAAAAGAGATTTGTGGAATCCTGGAGCCAGTGGAGCAAACAGCAGCAGCTCTGCTCAATCTCAGCGCCAACATGTTGTACCTGGAGACAGGGACCACGACATCCTACAGCGAGGTAAGGCCAGCGGAGCGGCTGGTTGTGGGGCCTCAGCCATTGTTCCTATCCCTGTAGTTAGTTACCCAAAACAGTGTCACACGGGATTCAGGCAGCTCGTACTTATGGATAAAATGTGTATTAGTGTTCCTACGGATCGAAAATCTCAGATTCATGTGTACAACTTGTTTCGTGACACAGGGAAGTCTTGAGTGTAAAACTGGAATGAATACTGACCGTGTGAAAGAAAATACATGGGTTTACAAAACTACAAATGCCTTTTATCAAGAATCCCAAAGGGGATTTTAGTGTGGGGATGAGGGTTTTGCATTGGATCTTATTAGTGTGTGTTTGTGTGCACATTCAAATGTGTGAAGCTCCAGAGAGTGAGGGAATGTAAACACCTGGAGGATTTTTCAAAATGTCCTTGTAAAATCTCTGCTGACTAAACTAATACATTATTCAGTAAATATGATTTCCTTTTTTACATTCAGCATGTTTGGTGTTGATGAGGTGATTTAATGTGGTAGAAAATTTGATTGGTTTCCCTCCAATGATAAATAAATAAATATTCTCTTAAGGTAACCTTCAAAAATGACTAGGAAATCAAAAGGAAGATGCCATCATGTTTATTGTTTTAATCGTTAAAAATTTAAAAGTAAAAGTTAATAACGTAAAGTAAGAATTGAAATGCAGAGAGCAGGATTCTCGGGATCAGTGGTTGTGATTTGCCTTTATGGGTTTGATGTTTTCGTGGAAGGTTCTTTTACTCTTTCACAAACACAACCTACTGAAGCAGGGATTTTTAATTAATCATTTCACATTTAAAAGGAAAACAGCCTGAGAATCAAGTAGTAGACAGGTTCCCATTTTTCACTATGAAAGTGTAAGCCTCCTGATTGATGGATCTGTATTTGCTCGATGGCAAACATTGACAGGGTGTGTTAAAGTGAATTGTAAAAGAAAAGGACATTTCAATGAAGTTATGTTCAGCTCTTTTGTTTATAATCAATTCCACATCGTGACATTCTTACAACTTAATGGTTTAATTGATTTCAACTGAGCTGTTAGGATTGTAGGCCGAGACGTCAACTCAGGTGTGTTTGTTAACAACCAGGTAAATTTATTTGTCAGATATAGCTTTTTCTACTCTGTATGAAAACCATGATGGGCTTACTATGGTTTCAGGATCGTCAGTTTCTGTTGAAATGTTCCTTTGTCACTGGTTGATTTACTCAACCACTGGGTTTTTCTACCAAATCCTTTACCTAAAGTTCATGGCAAGCCAGTGAGTGGTGACAGATTGTCAGATTGCAGGTTGCAGATAGCAGGTGTGTTGGGTCACTGTCTTTTAAGTTGTTGAGCAGGGGGTCTTTAAGCGTTGTCCACCCAAATCCCTCCCGCGTGTGAGGTATCGGGTTCACCCTCCTCCCCGTCCCCGTCCCCAGTCCACAGGGAGCCGCTGCAGCCGTTAGAATGCGACCAGCCAGGCGCTACTGTTTAGTCCCGGGTCGTAATTGCTTTAATGGTGTGTTGATGTAGATACAATCACCTCCTCAGCCCACCCCAGCAGGTAAAAAACATAGATAGACCCCCACCCAGCCCCACCTCAACCCCCGACCAGTGGTGAGCCTTTAATGCCTCAATCCCCCGTGGTCACTCATCACAGTCCCCAAGATGCTCTGAGGTACATGGGAGCAGGTCAACAGAGAGCCTGGAATGGAAGCTATTTCCCCCTCTGGCCAGGTCTGCTCTGGTTCCTGTCATCTATGGGTGGTTCAGGCCTTATCAGGGCTCACACTTTAAGCTTAATGTGACCACCAACTGGAGGCTTCTGTATTTTAGGTTTAAGTGTGAACGTATACAGTTTGATCATCAACACAAAAAACAAATGAGGCGAGTTTATCCACTTGTTTGAAGTGTTCTCATGGGTCATGTCATATTCCCTGGCCTGTGGACACCTTTGCTAATGATATGTGAAATAGCATCTCCTCTACAAATAAACAGGATCACAACTTCTGAACTAAAACACAACACACGAACTTTCATGTGCTGCATTGTACTGACTGGGAGTGGTGCAGATCCTGAGGAGAGCATAATGTTCCACCAGTCAAATAACAAACGATATGTTCCAGAATTTTACAACTTTAATTTCACCATTGATAGGGTGATACATACAAGGCAAGGGATATGTTGGATATGTCAGTATGCCATACCAAATGCCTCTGTGTTGGCACTAGCAGCACGTTTTAAATAAGCCCTGTCATGTATATTTGAAATATGTCCGATATGTGATCTGGATAATTCAGATTCCATCATTGTAATGACCAGGCCATCACCCTGAAGGTCAGCAGGCTCCTCTTCTTGCTGGGCTGAAGTGCTTGCTTCAGGATTTTTCTCAAAGAAAATGAAGGCCTCAACCACACAGCACAACCTTCAACAACTTTATTAAAGGCTGCTGAGGATGACAAGGCCACTGATTTATTGTGTTCCTGCTTAGCAGCTTGACTTCCCAAAGGCCTAAACACAGCGTTGGCTATGAACAGAAGGTATTTTTAAGAGCAGCTAAAGTAGTTATTAAATGGTCCCTGTATTACAGTGGAATAAGATCTGATTAAAGGAAGTAGAAGGCCTGAAACTCCCTCGCTCAATCTTTTTAAAAGCTTATATCCTGCTTCCAGTCAATTAAACATTAAACCTTGATGAGTTTAGGTCAGACTCTGTCTCCCTGGGCCTCACTATCGGGTCCATTACGTCTTTATCCTCATCTTTGATCCTGAAATTTATTTAGACCGTGAGACGTATTATCCAAGGCCCTGTGTTAAATGTTAAGTATTATATGTCAGGGATTCTGCTTTATGTCCCCCGCTTTCATCTGTCGTTGGTCCCTGGCCAGCATCGACCTTTTCTTTGAGATAATAATTTGACGTTGATAATTGGTGCCTGTCACATTAACCTTTGCAGCTTCCAGCATCAGCCACCGGAGGAGGCTGTGTCATCTCTGACTGGCTGAACGTCGCAATGCAACCAGAGAGAATTGCGCCATAGTTGTAAAGAATGATCACAATCAGTGACTCCGTGCTTACGGGAACATGCCGTGTAAACAGGAAGTTGTGTCATCGTGTTGGTTCCAATACAAAACATGGGATTGCTTCTTTACCTACCACAAAAAATCGTACGCAACTCATGCGCGTCTGTTATTGATAGTCACAACAGTTTGGACCATCCCCATTCTTTCTGGTCTGAGATCAGATACATGGAGCCAGACGTAAGCCAGTTGACTATAAGGCATTATAATACATGTGTGTGTGTAAGTAGCCCATTATAAAGAAGCGTGCGTTGGGGGGGGGGGGGGGGGGGGGGGGCGCCCGGGGCCTCCCTGTGCTAAAAGCCTGATATTTCTTTCTTTTGTGTGTGTGTGTTCCATTCAAAAAAAACACTTGTCCCCTAACACCTGCATGCCCAGTGCAATTGTTCTCCAGACAAGATCCTATAAGCTCTGGTGTCATTGTTTGCGGCAGGGTATGGTGGGGGTGGTGGTGGGGGGGCGGGGTGTTAGACGCCTTGCGCCGCACACACAGTGACCCTCATCCAAACAGCCTGCTACCCCTCTGGCACTGTTGCACAAGTATGCTGCGGTTGACTCGTATGACCTCTCTCAGGTGTGTCTGTCTGACTATACGAGTCTGCCTGTGTCTGAGTGTGTGTGTTTGTGTCTTTGGGCGTGTGTGTGTGTGTGTGTGTGTTTATGCGGATTTGAGCATTATAAAGCAAAAGCATAGCTCCACAAGTCAATACCTTGGGATGAATTGTTATACAGCCCAACTCATCAATATTTAGTTGGTCACCTGGCACAGAGCTAACACCTGGCAGTGCAGTGGGTGTGAGCTGGACAGCTGTGGTCGACCGTGCTTGAAATAAACAAGAGGCCCTGGAGAGATTAATGGCTGTCTAAAGTGCGAGGGCCATGGCACCTCGTCCAGGAATGTGCCATTTATAAATGGAAAGGAATGGGGTGAATGGCAAGCAGAGCAAGCAGGAAGGGACTGGCCGCGGCCCACACGAATATACCCCTTCCTGTTTCAAAGGCCGACATGTTAATTCCATTCCTCCTCGTCTGAATTGTTGAGGCTGAGGAGAAGGGGATCAGAAGGCGAGGTGGTGACATTTGTGGCTAGACACTAATAAAAATATGCAAGGCCTGATGTATTTGGTGATTAAATTTGGTGATTTTTTTTTTTGTGTCATTTTATCGATAATTCTAAGGCCAGTTATGGCAGGACAAATTGGTACACCACTAATGTAGCACCATTAAAAAAATAGCTTATGTTGCTCTATGTCATGATGGCAAAACCTTTGTCATTTCTTAAATTTTTAAGCTAATTCCATATATGAATATATTTTCACTTTTGTGTGTTTGATCACCTTGACTTAGAATTCTCTTGTTGTTCTCCCTGTCTTTTCTCCTGCAGTCACAGTACACAAACCTGGGGCTCCTGAACAGCATGGATCAGAACATCCAGAATGGTGGCTCAACCTCCACCAGCCCCTACAACAACGACCATGCGCAGAACAACGTGACGGCCCCATCACCCTACGCCCAACCCAGCTCCACCTTTGACGCCTTGTCTCCCTCACCCGCCATCCCATCCAACACAGATTACGCCGGACCTCACACCTTCGATGTGTCCTTCCAACAGTCTAGTACGGCAAAGTCTGCCACTTGGACGGTAAGATACTTCTCCATTTGCCAGAGATGGTGATGTGACAGCACATGGTTGAACATTATGAATCAGACATGACATTTTCTAGCATGTCACGGTCCACACAGGTCATTCGTAGTCGTTAAGTCCGAGGGCTGATATTTGGACCTGAAGTGGAAAGTGAAAATTATTCAGAATGTAGAATTTTTAATATTACAAACTCCAACACTGTATCTTCTTTTCAAAACATTTTTATATTATTGTTTTTATTCAAAACATGAACAATGCAACGTGAAGCTATAAGTAAATTAACAGTTTTTTTACTTGGGAAAAAGCCAGTGTGATATATAAGTTTTATTTGTTTGGTCATAGATGGAATATGAAATAATTGTACTGATGTTTTGGGATTAAATTAAATTTGCTTTCTATATTGTCAGGTTGCGCCTCACTCTAAGCGAACATTCAGGCATTAGTATGTTTACTTTTCTCCTGAACTTTTCTCCTTATTTTGAGATAAATCTGAATATATTCTTTGGTAAATATGTAGTTTTATACGTGTCCTACAGCAGGAATCTGTTCGTCATAGTGACTGTAGAACCGCAGAGACACATTAATGTGTTGGCTGTCATCGTAGAGCATCATTTGAGGAGTGATTTTTTTTTTTCCAGACAAGATGATAAAGAGACACTTTTACCCATGAACTCCTTATCTGACAATCTGTGCTCCAGGCAGACCTAGGTACACATCATTTGAACCTCCATTGCACAACCACATCTGGCAGGGAAGAATGCCACTGGAGGCTTCAAATCATGACTAATTCACTGGTATTTCTTGCTAATGCTCAGATGTTACACTTCGCTTGCAGAAAGACTGAAAAGCCTGATCTCACTATCAGGGTGTCACTGTGGGTGAAATTGATTAAAGTCTTGATAAGCTTTTAAATGTAAAGCTAGATTTTGAAATTATATGAATTGCTTTTACCAACTCTTCTGAAATATATAGAATTTTCACTTACCACCTTGCTCAAACCACATTCTATACTAAGCGTTCACCAGTACTGTGTTAAAGACAGAGGTAAACAGACTGAACTGTTAGTCCAGGTGTGGTGATGCCCTATGAAGTGAGATATTGCGATATGATGCTCCATAAACTGACACAACCAGCTCTTCTTGCTCTGTCATTACGCCCGACGGGGCTGAGGGACAGCTGTTGCATCGGCGCAACACTTGGCTTGGTTGTTTATGTCTCTATTGTTCGCCGCTCAGTGCAATCACTGCATTCACTGCAACTGACACTGAATACACTCGTTTTTATACACATTTTTCTTTATCAAAGAAAGAGAATCTGAATCATTCAAACTGCATATCGTCTTGGGCTACACGTGCAGAATTACGTCATGGACCAGCATTACAGCAAATTATTTCCAAGTGGCAACTTGACATTTGACTTTTCCATTGGAAATGGTAATTAAAAAGACCTGTCATTAGTGTAAGACTGAAAAAAAAAAAAAAATAACACCCCACACCTGCTGTTGAAACCGTTGAAAAACCTGCTGAGCTCAATCCAGCGCCTTTAATGCACTATATCTTCCAAGTAAACAGGCTGAACACAGGGAGTGCTGGACGAGCTCACCTTATTCCTCCCTACTGTGGGATTGTGACACTCACCCAATTCCCAGACTGCCTCACTCATCCCTCTCATTTTCACAGTCCAAAAAACAAGAGTGTTTGTCTGTGCAACTGTGAGGAGGTGAAGAGTGTGGTTTGTGAGCGACACGCCCCAGAGCCTGAGTCTCACTGGTTTAGGGTACATCCCCGTCATTTATAGACTTTGTGTCCCACAGTTGAATCATATGATGCAACACTGGTTTAACTGCCCTGACTTCATGTAAAAAAAAAAAAGACAAACCTGAAACAAAGTATTGGCTTGAAAGTATTTTATGATTTGTATGAATAAGAAAAATAAAGCAAGAAAATGTGGATACAATTAAAATTGTGAAAAATGTTGATCTCTTTTCCAACTCATCTAAACTCGATTGCATCATATAGAATTAAGTTATTCTATGTCTGAACAAAATACCCATTTTCATGAATTCAATCAACTGATCAATAAGCTCTGATTTGTAATGTAGCTCCCCTTATTTTCAGTCATACACTGGTCTGGTCAGATGTCAGTGCATCAACCACCAGCGACACGACGCTGTCATCTAATCCTTCCTAAGGCTATTTGTGTTCCCTCTGAACATTGCTTTGTTTTGCTGATGATTCTCTATAAGGGAGAGTCATTTTCCCCGTGCTCGGCAGCAGTTATTCTAAAAAGTAGTGATTACACCGCCGGTTCCCATCTGGAAGGAGACTCCCTCACCTGATCTCAGGAGATCTGTCTCAAAGCTCACATAATCCTAGTGTGATAGCTTGACTGCTGGACTGATGGACTGAAGGCAGCGAGCGACCCAAGATGTCACTGGCGTGGCTTTACCTGGAGCATAGATCTGCTAATGCCCCCCTTTTGAAGGCCTGTGGGATCTTCCACGGGACTTAATGGACTGTGTACTGAGCTTTTTGATGACTGTTCTTATGGAGACACACCTAATCCCTACCCCACACCTTAACCTCTTCCTGTCTAGGACAACTGTGACACACACACACACACATATGCACGTCAACATTTCCCCGAACTCCTCCTTCACTGTTTCCTTGTTGGCACTCCTGCAGTCTGCTTCATTTATCATTCACCTGGAAAAAAAACACTTGGACGCGTCAAAGGAACAACTGGGTTGTAGATGCTTCCATTGTCTTTGCTTTAGCGCACTAAATTCATCGAGTGTTGCAAACGGAGCAGCCATTGTTGGCAATTGGCGCAGCTATTGTGAAGCTAAACATCGGTTGTGTTTGCCATGTGTGTTGCCTGCCACCACGTATGGCAGTCAAAGGAGAGGAATGTCATGGTTTGGGCCGATCAGTGGGACGTTGTCGAGCTTGGGGGATTACAGTAATGGATTGAGGGCCTGTTGATAATACTTGTGTAAATACTGTGTGCCTCTTCCCTGAACCCTGTGCTCCTGGAGTGGGCTCTATCTGTTTGAGAGAGTTAAGCTTGATGGTTGCATCTCACATTGCGCCGGAGGAGGAGGAGGAGGGCCCTCGAACGCTCAAAGAGAAGAGTGTTCTAGCGAAAGGCGGCAAGACTCGGCTTGCCCCTGGAACATCTGCGGGCCCGTCCCACGCCTCACAAGATGGGGCTGAGACTTGTTTGTGTCAAGAAGCTTGTCACGACTCGCCCATCACAACCCCTGTAAGCTACAGATGGGAAAAAGGTAGAAGGGAAATTTTTTAAAAGGGCAGAGTCAAAAGGTTTTTATGATATGGGCTATGGGATTTCTCCATAATTATTGTGGGAAAGCCCATTCTCAACAACAACCTGTGGAGATACCAGCAGCAGAGATTTATCTTAGCGGAAAACAGGATCATGGAAGTTATATAAATATGAAAAAAAAAGTTTTTCCTGGATCATAACCCAAATAGTCTACAGACATTTATCTCTGTGATTTCCTCATCTAAGAATTACACAAAATTACTCGCAGCTTTCACACTTCTCCAAACAATAGATCAATCCTTGTTGTGGGAGAAATGTGAGCACATTTAATAGCTGTTAATGTTGGAAACATAGTTCAGAGGATCAAATCTTTGATTGTATACCTTTTTTGGTTTTATTTTCAGTTTCTAATACGCAGTTGTACTTGTCGTCCTGTAGAGCACTGGTGAAGACAGGCATTCGATTGGCTAATCCGATGAGTGACACATACATATTTGCCACAAGTTACATAAACATGATGCTACATGTCGGGGCACAGGTTTGCCTCAGGACAGGTGTCACAGAGACTATAGGGTCAAGATTGAAGTTGATGACTACAACACATTCTTTTTTTTTTTTTTTTTTTTGTTCTTTTTTTTTTTTTACAGGGCTAGAGAGGTTATTATCATGTATAACCTTTAACTCAAACCACAGACGCATGCCTTGCTGAGAAGGGGGTGTTTTCTTACTTATCTTCCACAGAAAACAGGAGGGAGGAGAAAAAAAAAACTTCTTTGGATTATTGTTGAATTAAATAGGTTGGGGAGAAGCTCCAGGCATGACATGACATGTCAGGTATGAAGAAGACAAGACCAGAGGCGCCAAACAGTGCTTGTTTAAGGCCTGATGTTTGTCAGGACTTGACTTCTGCATGCGCCCGCAGCGCCTGTCAGGGAGAAAAGAACGCCACAGCTGAGGGCCTGCCTCAACCTGCGCGACACGGGAAGTGTGTGTTTGTGTGCGTTCGAGTGCTGCATGTGTTAGAAAGTAATTGCACACATGCAGCACTGTAGGAGTATCAGAACAAATTGTGCGTTGCATGTACTGAGATTATTATATTTTCACTTTTCAAACACCAGGGGTCACAAGCCCCTGCACAAGCGCTCGGTCCCGGAGAGCCGTAAGCAGCAGTCAGTGTCGGTGGTGTTGTTCGCCGCCCCCCCATGGGCCGGATGAGAAATGTGTCACGCGGTGGCTCCTGCAAACACTCGGAAAAGTTTTTCTTTTCAAAATGATTGTGATTAAGCGGCTCTGCATTGTGCACTCGGTGTTCCCTTGGCTGTGTAATTCACATTGTGACCAATGAAAGGCTCATAATTACATGTTAACACCTGAGCGCCGCACCCTGTGTGAGCCACTGAATCTCATCAGTCAACCAGGCATCCTCCACCCAGAACACTGTTAGCTTTAGCCAGGCGCTGCTTTCAGCAGCCAGCAGTAGCTCGCTCTCTCACCGCTGAGCAAACACGGTTCCAGCAGCGCATAGTTGTGTGCTCCAAATCTGTAGCTGCAGGGCTGGGATGGTTCTCTTCAGCGTGTGTGTGTGTGTGTGTGTGTGTGTGGCAGTGGGATAGGATAGGATTTACACAACTTTTTGTCTCTGATTAGATCTTGGTGTGTAGAGTTGCGCTGTTTTTTTTTTCTTCAAACACAAAAAAAACAAAAAAGCTGTGATTGTATTATTCAAAAAGTCTACACACTGGCCCTTTACACAGCTCTAATTCTCTTTATCTCTCTCTCTTTTGCTCGTGTCCCCACCTCGTCTCTGTGGTTGGCTTCTCCACCTCATTTAGCTGATTGACAGAGGTGTAACAGGGAGTATCGGGTTTGGAGCGAGGGGACGAACACAAACATTTATCTTGGCCTTTTTTTTTACCTCAGGAAAGTTGCTCTGCATTTATGGAAGAATCACGTCTGTCATCACACCTGTCCCAGAGTTTGAACCATCAGGCGCCTCATCGTGTTGACTTAATGGATTTTTTTCCTTGATTGAACACTTGATATGATCCCGATTTTCCTTTTCAGTGTTGCTCTTGTCAGGCCGCTCTGTGCAGGTACAGCACCGACTCAAAGAGGAGACGTTTAGCTGAGGATGCACTATTGGGTTGCACCTCTGGGTGAAGAGCAGTAATGTCTGTAGTTTGTCAGGTGGTTTATGACAGGGGGAGATGAGAGGGAGCTGTTCAGGGTTTGTCCTGATGAAAGGTTGTGCCTTGGGAGGGGAGCAGCAAGGGTCCGTGCCAAGCTTGTGTAATATTTTAAGTCGGCACAGACAGGTACTGTGATGAGCTCCTTTCTCCCTGGAACCAAACCGAATGGAGGTGGAAATTTGTGTTTTATTGTTCTCGAACACAACCCCAAGCGCTTTTCACAATGTTTGCTCCTCTCTGCTCAGAAATGAACCTGACAGGAAAATGTTCCCCCACTCCACCCACTGTCTCCTGCGCACAAAGGATTTAAGACTCTGCTTACACAGCACTGATTTGAATGCTTTGTTTACACAGTTGGGTTCTGCCTATTAGTAACAATTCAGTCTTTCTCATGGCGTGCCGGTTATCAGCTCTAACTGTGCCTCGGGATCAACGCTATCCATTATTCATGAGCCCGAGTGTACGACTTTGAATATTTGCCTGCCTGTGTGAGCAACCATCACATTTAGGCACCAGAACCATTCTCCAGGACTCCTGGGGTTATTCCTGCACTCTTCCAACTAAAACCAAGTCCTTTTCTTCCAAAATCCGAGTTCAACTTTGTGCAGTGAGTCTCGCCCAGGCACTCTGATCTGTGTGATGAGTGGCCTTCAGATGCTTCAGCCGAGCACCTCTCCCTTAAAGATGAAAGCCAGACCCGTTTTAATTGCTGCTGGAGGGTTCCATTTTATGGCGCTCATCGGAAGTCCCGGGGCTCTCTGTCAGACATCTTTGACTCTTTCAACCAAAACCTACCTGTGTGTTTGTTTGGGTAGCTCATAATCACATAGTCACGCCAGTAGCCTCCTTTTGCTTCAAGGGAAACCAGAAGTGCAGAGGCCCTGGCAACAGGTGTTACACAGATCAGTGTTTGTTTTTAAGATTCAACTCGTGTTGAAGTTGGTCTCCCAGTAATTCTTCAATTTAATCACATTCTTTTGTCTTATTTCTTCTTCCCAGTATTCTACGGACCTGAAGAAGTTGTACTGCCAAATTGCCAAGACGTGTCCCATCCAGATCAAAGTACTGACCACCCCACCCCAGGGCGCCGTCATCAGAGCCATGCCTGTTTACAAGAAAGCTGAACACGTGACTGAGGTGGTGAAGCGCTGCCCGAACCACGAGCTCAGCCGAGAGTTCAATGACGGTCAGTCCCTTTAGTTTAATTCATTTCAGTCAGGTTTCACTTCAGCCATCGCCGTTCTTTGTCGACTTGTATTGATGTGAGCCGTGCTGCTGCCTCCAGGTCAGATCGCTCCTCCCAGTCACCTGATCCGCGTGGAGGGAAACAGCCATGCCCAATACGTCGAGGACTCCATCACTGGAAGGCAGAGTGTCCTGGTTCCTTACGAGCCTCCCCAGGTGAGCTGTCTGTCCTCACTGACCTGGCAGTGACACTTGTTCACCTCAGCTTGACTCGGACAAACAGAGCAGTGACAGCTCAGCTTCTCATGTCCACCTGATACACAACAACCGCTGCCCCCAAGAAACCCTCAGTCTCAACTCTATCCACTGTGTCTTGTTTCAGCTGTTAAGTGTAGTCATTCATCTGCTATTCCAAACGTACTCAGTTAAATGAAAGGCCATGGTGTTACGTTTCAAATATTCAATATACAATGATGGTTATCCAAAAAGAAATGAAAGGAATCACACACTTCAAAGCTGATATAAATATATGTAATGAAATGAAAATAACTAAAACAACCCAACAAGCAATCATTTCAACTGTTGTAAATTGTGTGAGAACCAGGTAATAACGATGTTAAAGATGCGAGTGTTGTCGTCACTCAGTCATTTCTCTGCCTCCCCAGGTTGGAACAGAGTTCACCACAATCTTGTACAACTTCATGTGCAACTCGAGCTGCGTGGGTGGAATGAACAGACGCCCGATCCTCATCATTGTCACTCTGGAAACCAGAGAGTAAGCGACGTCGTTAGCATCGTCCTCGCCTCACGCCTCCAGTGAGGTCGTGGATCATTTTAGTGACGCTCGTGTGTCCCTGTCATCTCCCCGTCAGCGGTCAGGTACTAGGCCGCCGATGCTTCGAGGCCAGGATCTGCGCCTGCCCGGGCAGAGACCGCAAGGCGGACGAGGACAGCATCCGCAAACAGCACGTAACGGATGCCACAAAGAGCAGTGAGGGTACGAAACGCCGTAAGTAGCGCTGGGGCTGGTGATGGGCTGATGAGCTTTGGTCGTAAAAACCTGACGTGCCCACCCGCGTGGAGGGACCCCGGCTGCTGCGCTCGCTAACACCTCAGTGAATGCTGCCGCCATCCTGCCCGTTTCCTCCTCCTCTGGCTTAGGCGAAGGTTTCCAGCGCCCAGCCGTCACACTGACTGTTTCTCTCTCTTCTCCTTTCAGCTTTCCGCCAGGTCTCGCACGGAATACAGATGTCTACCATCAAGAAAAGAAGATCTACGGACGAGGAGGTGTTCTGTTTGCCTGTAAGTGTTTTATTTTAAAGGTTCAGTGTGTAAGATTGAGGCGGAATTATCTAGTGGCAGAAATCAGGGTCCCCACAGATCCTGAGAATGTCTTCCACTGCGTTAGATTTCTTTGTTTCAAAAGAATTAAAAGTAAATAATAAGTTGGAGATTTATCATTATTATTATTATTAGAGTTAGAAGTAATAGTAGAAATAGAAATGGTAGTAGTAGTATGATTATTACTATTATTTATGTGGTCAATGTAAAATTTAGCCACGAGTGAAATCAAGAAAAGTCTTACATTTACCTTTATCCCGATCATGTTCTATAGAATAAATCTGAACATACAAATGATGAATGTTTTCATGACTCCAGCATGTGCACTTTCACTTTACATCAGGAGCAGGTCCTCTCTTTGCAGGCTGCCATGTTTCACCTCCGTATGTTTACAGTAGCCTAGAATGGACAAACTTAGGATGGGGTGTCATTAGATGTCACTAAATCTCACACACTGCATCTTTCATGTAAAAAAAAAAGAAAAGGTTTGCGTGAGTCCGACCCGTGCCCTGACCATCGTCCTCCTTTCCTCCACCGCAGATTAAAGGCCGTGAAATTTATGAGATTTTGGTCAAAATCAAAGAGTCTCTGGAACTCATGCAGTTTCTTCCACAACACACCATCGAGTCGTACCGGCAGCAGCAGCAAAACCTCCTGCAGAAACAGTGAGTACCACGACGGCTTCTTCGTGAAGTCGCACTCTTTTTGTTCTCGGCCACTCTGACAGACAGAGCTGCGTCACCACTCACTTCAAGTTGACCTGAGTCGCCGTAGCCGCACTCTCTCATTCACAGTCCTCCCTCTCTCTCTCGCACCGAAGCTCTTCTAAATCGACTGCAGTGATTTCACAGAGTTACCGTGACTGCTGAGGGTAGATGGCTGCGATTGAGACTGCGCACGAGATTTCACGATTCTATTTATTGCTGCCACTGAGGCGCTGCAGCCATCAAATAAAAGCTGATCATAATTGCTCCTAAATGGATGTTGTTCAAGTGTTTCCTAGCAGCTAAGAGTTTAGTGCATGTTTAAAGGGTGAAGTAGCACGCATATGCCCCCCTCCCCGCCCCCCTCCCCTTAGTGCTCTCTCTCGGGACATGAGCCAAAGCTGATGAATCGTGACAAATGTACCTTGCTATGCTTTGTTGAGAAGAAGCTTCCAAAGATTTGTGGTAACGCCTTAAAGTGCTCTGCCAGGTTTTGCACAACAGCTACCAGTGAAATCTCTGACTCGTCCTCATTTATTCCTGTTTGATTCAGCGTGATGAAAATGACTCTGGCTCACATGTTCTCACACACACACACACACACACACACACACACACACACACACACACACTGTTCCTCATCCACACCCATTTCACCATTCCCTAAAACAAGGAGATAGGAATCAATGATAGTTTTAGTGGCCTGTGATGATCGTATCTGATAGTTTCCCATTAAGACGGTGTAAGCAGTTTGTTACTGATGAAGTTGTTACTTTGTGAAACCCTCTAAAATGCCAATACATGTTACACATACACAAAAATTTAATTTAAGATTCGAGCGTTTCTAAATACGTAGGCTTATGTTTCGTTTTCTCCGTTTCGTCTCTAAAACGCTCACAGCGCGATAGCGTCTTCTGCGATCTCTGACGACGTTTCCATGACAGCGTTTGAAATTTTTTAAAAAAGAGAAAGGTTCTGTCAACAGCGAATGTTTCAGACCTGTTCTTTTCCCCCAGCTGTGAAACCGTTAAACCGAATCACTGCACATTCCAGTGTTGGAACAGCCGCCATCTGTGGCTGCACACTGCCCTCTTCTGGACTAAAGATGTATCAAACCTCTCCCACCAACATCCACGGTGCTTCCTGTTTGTATCTGCTTCTCCCACCCACTAACATCTCTGAAGCTCTCAAAGCTCTTGGCCTCAAACTCTGGGGCCAGTCACTCCTCTCCTCCTCCTCCTCCTCCTTCTCCTCCTCCTCCTCCTCCTTCACTCTCTTCATCCTCCAACAGCCACGGGCCCTTATTTCTCCTCTTCTCTCTTCTCTCTGGTTCCTCCCTTGCAGTATGATAAAAACCCGTCTTGGGAGCCAGCTGCTGGAACCTGCAGGAGAACAGAGGCGGCGCTGCAGCTCCTCCTGAATCTGCCTCACATTCCTCCTCCTCCTCCTCCTCCTCCTCCCTGATTCATGGACCTCCTTCCTCACTGTCTCCTTTCCATCAACTCTGATTTTCCTCATCCGCTAACTCTCTGCCTCCTCCCGGGGCTCTGTGCCGAGGACATGACTCTGAAACTTTATTCGTTGCTGCTGCTGCTGCTGCAGCATCGTGGGAGTCGAGCTGCAACCCCACATTGCAGGACACAGTTATTCTCCGTTCCTCCACACGTGGATGACCTTTTCTTCTCTGCATGCGTTATTTTTTTACCCATAGATCAAATACGTTTGTCTGTTTTGACGACATGCTTTCTTTAATCAAGTCGTTTCATGTATAGTATCTCTCTGCAAAGAGTCTGTTTTTATTCTGGCTGAAGCTGCAATACTTGTTTTTCTATGAACTGACTCAAGAGCTTGTTCAACTAAACTGAGCTGGACTCACTTAATCTGTCTTTAGAGTACGGTGGAGAACTTTGATATTGAGAACTCTTCGTTAATGCTGGTCATGTTTTTTTTAAAGTCACTGCAGGACAGTTTACGTGCGCGTCTTTGAAGAGAAACTGCAGGTGTTTACATTGCTATGTACAGACAATTCTGTTTGGAACAGATCTGTTCATCTTAGTGGCTGCTGCACTTTTGTCTGTTTTCCATGAATAAATAAAGGGCTTTTTGTTTGACCTCTTGTCCTTCACTCCCCCGTTCACTGCAAACAGGAGATGAATCTGTCTCCGTGAGCTCCGCACTGACACTCGGCTCCGTCGATACGAGTTCAGCGTTTCCGTGTAAACGCGGGCGTTAGTAACGGCCTGCAACCTCCTCCTCCCCTCTCCCTCCCCAGGACCTCGATGCAGTCCCAGCAGTCCTTCGGCTCCAGCTCCCCGACTCACGGAAAAGTCAACAAGCTGCCCTCCGTCAGCCAGCTCATCAACCCGCAGCAGCGTAACACACTCACCCCGTCCAGCATGTCTGGAGGCCTGACTGACAGTAAGTATGGCCCTTTTGTTTCTCCTTTCCTGTCTCGTCTCGGGACGCGTCCCCCCGCTGTGGCCCTGTCCCTCCTGGGCTCATTAAATCTATATAAGAACAGCAAGTCCAGGCAAAGCAGAGGGGGAATGTGAACACACCCCTCAATACACACCACCACCACAAAACCTCCCCCCCCCCCCCCCCCTCCCCCCCCCCCCCCCCCCCCCCCCCCCCCCACCCTTAGCATGAATTTGATCCCTCTCGTCTCTCGTGTCGTGATACGTCATTGGTCACATCGACAGTCGGGGGGGGGGGGGTCGATGTGTGTGGAGGTGGTGTGACGTAACCTACAGATCTCAGAGCAGTGACGGGAAGCTCACAGTAGCCGCTGCCGCTTTTGTCTCTGCAGTGACTCCTATGATGGGCACTCACATCCCCATGAACGCTGACATGAGTTCACTGAGCCCCACACATGCACTGCAGCCTCAGCTCCCTCTGGTGCCCTCCACCCACTGTACCCCCCCTCCTCCATACCCCATGGACAGCAGCATCTCCAGGTACCTCCATGAAACCACAGTGGAAAATTCATTCACTTCTTCTCTCACGCTCGAAAACCGAGAAATGCACAGTCCCGTAATCGTACAAGAGAATACATGAAGGACTGATGAGAGTCAAATATAGCGATCAATTTCTCATTTTGCAAGCAAATTCTGAATTATTTTCCATTTTATTTCATAATGGCATTTTTCCCCGGCAGTGTCGTCAGGCACTGTCCTTTAATCTCAACCATCGAAACCATATTGCTCCTCTCAGTAATAAACCCTCCATCATTAGAGGCTGCTGCTGCTCTGAAATCAAAACAAACAAATCACACACGGATCTGCCGCGGGTTTATCCAGCTCATGCAACCAACCAACCAACCTGCCGAGACGAACGCTGAGGCGCCGGTGTAAACCGGCAGCAATATGGTTAATCACAAAAAAAATGCCATTATGAAATAAAAGTATTTGATAGTTCCAGAATGCACAAAAAGCGAAACGAAATATAGTAGAGCGACAGGATCACGTTTTCCAACCTTTCTATATTTCTATACTCACTATATTGGATCCTTACGTTCTGATTCACACACTCACTTTTCTTAGTGCCAAAGTGTTTACAGGCTTTTGTACATTGAACCTTTTTTTTCCCACAAATCTGCCAAAACACACGTTTTCTTGTCAAACATAAAGAAGAATTCAATATATAAATGACATCCCTGTTTGTGAGTATGATAGTCTCTCTTGGTAACGTGGCCTGGTCTCTCTCTTTCTCTCCTCCCCCCCCCCCACCCCGCTGCCGCCGCCGCCGCCACCACCACCACCACCACCACCACCACCCCCCTCCTCCTCCTCCTCCTCCTCCTCCCCCCCTCAGCTT
>JAFBJT010009957.1:87681-104140 GCA_016785325.1 Chascanopsetta lugubris | reverse complement strand
GACCAGCTCCTGCTCCTTTGTCGTCCCGGTTATATTTAATGTGGTTTAAAGGTGCAGTGTGTCAGATTGGGTGACCTCTAGAGGTGAAGCTGCATATCACGTATCCATCACCTCACCCTCACCCTTCTGAGCATGTAGGAGAACCTGTGGTCGACTTCAGTTGTCATTCAAAATCAATAGATGTTCAGTGCGTCCACTTCAACGATAGTAAAAACATGGCGGCCTCCAGTAGACATGAATGGGCTCATTTTAGGGTAATGGGAAAAAAAAGTCATGTGGTTATAAATTCATGAAACTGTCAGTATATAATTGTTTTGTGGCAAAAATGTCCTAAATCTCACACACTGCACCTTTAAGAGCATGGTCGGCCATTTTGGCCGACCATGCCGCGCCGCGAAACTTTCTCGACGTGCGTAGTTTCCAGAAAATGCTGATGTGGAAGAATTTAACGGAGAAGGCGTTTGAATTGGACAAAGTCAGTTCCCTAGATGTACTCGCTGCGTTCAACAGCCATCAGCCGCCATGAAAAGAGCCTGTGGACGGACGCGGGGAGGACGGCGGAACACGTGAGGCATTTTTTCCTGTACATTTCCTGCGGTAAAGAGTCGGCACGCGCTCCTCTAGCGGCTCTCGATTTCCTCCTGCGGGCGCAACCTTGCGCCGCCCCTCGGCCGCCGTCGCCGTCCAATTCCTCCACGTTCAGTAGCTCTGACCGTGGCGACGCGTCCCTCGTCCGTCACCATCTCCTCCCGGCAGACGCCCGGCTTTGTTTGACACCCTCGCTAAACGTCAACGAAACAACGTGGGACTTTTGAAAGGATGCGAATTACTCCGATTGATGATGTTTCCGACGGGATCAACCACTTTTCTCTCCTTATCTTGTCAATCAATACGACGCCGCGGTGCCTTTTGAAAAGGGCCTCTCCGCCGCCGTGTGCCGCCGTTTCATTGACTTGTTTTCCCCCCTCCGTGTACTTCTGTTAGCTAAATGGTATTGTGGCATGAGCAATCGCTCACAGGGAGGCTTAACGAACATCAGGCGCCGAGCGCACGCTGGAAAAAAATCGTTCCATTAATTAATGGTGTAATTAAGGTTTTGTCATTGACGTGCCACTAGCTGACAGGGATGGATGGGGTACTTGGTCCTGCACCCGGCAGCGGCGCATTCGATAATGAATGGCAGCTATTACCAGCACGTTTGGGTGGTGATGGGGGCCACCTGCAAAGGCTCGGCTTCCCCACCTCTCCTCGCACTCCTCCCTCCCCGAGCCCTTTATCTGCTCCCGACACTTTGGTTTCCGTCCCTGACCTTATCCTTCATTTAGCATCCTCCTAATTTCACCGGGCCTCTCAGCCCCTCCCATTGTCCCGGCGCAGATTTACCCGAGCCCGCGGCTCCGAGCGCGGGAAATTAATGTCGGGTCATTTAACCAGAGAAAATCCCCCTTTTCTCGCGATTATTTTTGTTGGCAGTGAGTGGCACCTTTACACATCCTGCGCTCTGTCTACCTGAGGGTAAAAGTGCTCGTGCTGGGTAAAGGTCCAGCACGTGAGATTTTAGAGGAACTTTTTCTGCTTTTTTAAAAATGTACAGGCATAGGAAAAAAATCTAGATCAAAATGAGCATTATTGTGACTATTATTATTATTATCATCGTTATTATTGTTGTGGTTGTTGTTGTTGTTGTTGTTGTTCTTATTATTATTATCATCAGAGCTGACTCTAGCGTCATACATGACAATACAACTAAATAAAATAAAACCAGTGATACTAATTATTAATTTCATTTTATTCATTATTTTAACGTTCTATTTCGGAGGGCTTGCAGCCGTACCCTCACCAGCAGGTGGCATCCTAGGCAACTGCCTACATCGCCTATGCCAAGAACTGACTCCCATTATTAGCAATATTATCATTTTAAATTTTTTAAATTATTATTATTGTTGTTGTTGTTGATGCTTTTATCCAAAAAAACATACATTTAGAGGTAGATGGTGAGGTTGGGAATCAAACCCATGACCCCATGCATTGAAGGTATTCAGGCTCTACCACTGAGCCACAGCCACCGTGACTTATTATTAGAATAATAATAACAGTTGGAGGTGAGGTGAGGAGGGGGGGGGGTATTCAGGGAGGGGGGGGGTATTCAGCTGCAACATGTATAAATGCCACCAAATCCTCAAACTTGCACCTTTAACGCTCACGTCTTCGCGGTTTAACTTCCAAAGTGTCAAAAGCTCTTCTTTTCCATCGGCTACAACTTCTGAACAAAGTCCACACTTGAGTCCGCGTTCACTCTGCCTCTGCAGGAGGTGAAGCTCGGACAAATACCTTATTGTGCTGATGGTAATTCCATTCACCTACATCCATGTACGTGGGAATAAAAGGCTTGATGAGTGTCCGCCTCTCGTTGCACGGACGCCATATGCTTGGCGGAGTTACCACGGCTACCGCATTATTGCGAGGCTCTGAGCCGTCGCTCTGCAGCCTCGAGACCGAGACGAGTTATTTTCATCCCCTTTGATGGTGAACATGAATTGCCGGCTTCGCGCGCTGAAGCAACTTATGAAACCTGAGGGAGCCTAAGAACACACCTGACGTGAACGTGAATGAATGAGCAATTTTTTTTTTTACACGCAACTGTTTCTCCTCCTCCATGAGCCGCAAACTGCAAAGCTTCTAATCAACATCAGTGGGTTGGGTCTTAAATTATTAAAGCCCAAAGGATGGCATGTAATATTAAAACATCTTCAGGCGCTGCACTGTTGTGGGGCAGGAGGACGACGGTGCATGTGATGGAGGAGTGAATGCAATTCGGAGATAAGGTGATATTTTCATTTCCTTTATCAGAGGTGAGATGGGAATGCGTTTTGGGGTTATATACGTTGGGGGTCAGTGTCACAAACTGGCATTTCTGGTGATTTATGAGAGGGTTATTTTTTATTCCCCCGCAAATGAAGTTATAACGAGAAAAGCTCGGCGATGCCCCCGCCCGAAAAAAACACACACAGAAAAATTCCGTGAAAACAGACACACACAAGTGCACGCCTCCAAGTTACGCCTGTGAGACTTTGGCCCTTGTTGTCGCTCACCTGCAGCAGCGTGTTCGCTCAGTGTGGGAAGAACCCGAGCAGGTGCAGCCGACATGGAGGAGAGGGAAGATGCAAATGTTGCACACGGGGAGAACAAGGGCTGGAGTGGAAAACAGCCAGACGCCAAAAACGGCATCAAGAGCAAATAGTAAAAAAATAAATAAATAAATAAACAAATCAAAAGTCAAAGTGTGCAGCGCAGCACTTCCTGTTGTGGTTCTGCTTCAGTAACCTGAGATTCATTATGGAGCTGCTCCAGAGCTACAGCGCAGGGAGAAGTTTGAAATGTCAGTAAACGAACATCAACGTAAAGGAAAGCTAGTTTGACGGGACACTTTGGCATTTGGGAAATTTGTTTGTTTATTCCCGCGCCGAGAATTGAAATAGACGGATCTGTTTTTTGTTTTTTTTTAAACAATGGAAATGATAAATATGAGACTGCTTAGCTTAGCTTAGCTTAACACGCCAAACTGGAGACAACAAATAGTAACAAACCTGTCAGACGGCATCTTAATGAACATGTTTATATATTGTTTGTTTGATCTGTGCGACTACAACTGGAACCTTGGAATGACAGCGTTGATCTCTCTTTCTTTTACACATCATGCAACTTCCTCCCTCCTCCATTTCTGATGTTGTCTATCAAGCCGCTACCTCCCTCTGTTGTTGTTGTTGTTGTTGTTGTTGTTGTCGTCTTCATCACGTCGTTATTGTGGCCACATTATTTTTTAAATTGCCAGAAAACCTATTATGATCCATGAGACGCCGGAGCAATTTGATGCAAATATTGTGCAGAGAGAGAGAGAGAGAGAGAGAGAGAGAGAGAGAGAGAGAGTCCAGTAGTAATTTAAGTTCTTATTGCCATGGTGAAGGTTTATCAGTCATAAGGATTAATCATTTCATCTCTGCACAATCAGTGATGTAATGCTTCATTCATCCAACCATCTGTCTGTGTGTGTGTGTACCCTCCTATCTACCTTCCTCCCTACCTCAGACCACTCGACCTAAAGTCCTTCCTCCCTACCTACCTCCCTACCTTCATATCTTCCTCCCTACCTCAGACCACTCTACCTAAAGTCCTTCCTCCCTACCTACCTCCCTACCTTCCTTCCTACCTCCATATCTTCCTCCCTACCTCCCTACCTCAGACCACTCTACCTAAAGTCCTTCCTCCCTACCTTCCTTCCTACCTCCTTATCTTCCTCCCTACCTCCCTCCCTCATACCACTCTACCTCATGTCCCTCCTCCCTCCCTCCCTTCCGGCCTTCCTTCCTTCCTTCCTACCTTCCTCCCCACCAACTCCTTTGTAGCTGTCCATGGTCAGGAGACGACTCGGCAGTATTTTTAAGAGGAGATTTTTTTTTTTTGGAAGGAGGAATCCCCCGGGTCGCACGGCAACAGCTCTACCACCTGAGCCGCCACCGCGCACCGTTTACAAACCTCCTGCCCTTCCTCCCTACCCCGCTTCCTACCTGCCTACCTTCATACCAATCTGCCTCCCTCCCTCCCTCCCTCCCTCCCTACCTAGGGGAGATGGTGATGGTTATTCTGCCATCGTATCAGTCACGTGACGCAGTTCCCTCATGTACGTCCCGTGCAGCCTTTTGCGTGAGACGCCGCCTGTTTGTCAACATACATCCTTATTTGTTATGATCAGTCAGATCACCTCACCCCCCCTCACCCCCCACCCCCCACCCCCACCCCCCCTCCTCCTCCCACATCGTCTGGATCACCTGACGTGTGACCTTTCCCTGCATCTTATTCTCCTCGAGTGCTCAATCCTCCCCCGGTGTAATATCAACTCAC
The DNA here is from genome assembly GCA_016785325.1 of Chascanopsetta lugubris. Classification (NCBI taxonomy): domain Eukaryota; kingdom Metazoa; phylum Chordata; class Actinopteri; order Pleuronectiformes; family Bothidae; genus Chascanopsetta; species Chascanopsetta lugubris. The sequence continues at coordinate 99,241 of JAFBJT010009957.1, read as the reverse complement.
TGATACCAGCTGCACAAAGGAAATTCATCATTTCGGGGAATCAATCATCCTCATATAAATTCCTTTATCATGTTGTCATCTTTTCCAGATGAAATATTATCGGGAAGTGATGGAACTTTTTTGACTCCCTCCGTCCCTCTCTCCCTCTCTTCCTCCCCTGCTCAAGGACTCCTTTTTTTTTTTTTTTAAGCCTGAGCATATTTGCTTATTTGCTCGGTTCGTTTGCTGAGCATTGAATCTAATTTCGCCGGAGAATCTGCAGAGCTGCTCGCGAAAGCGGCGGCGCAACTTCATGAACTATATTTGAAATTATGCGCCGGCAAAAGCCGAAAAAGCCGAGAACGAGTGGAACGCAAGGGGGCCGGAGCTGTTCAAATTTCAATTACCCGGCAGGAGGTGGCGGAGGAGGAGGAGGAGGAGGAGGAGAGGAAAGAGGGATGTAAGTAGAATGAGAAAAAGAGGAGGAAGGGAGGAAGGGGAAGGGGGGAAGGGGGGGAGGGGGGAGGGGGGGGTGTCAGTGAAAGGCGAGAGAGGCAATATCAGTCTGATCAGTCATCCGTCCTCCTCCAATCTCCTGATAAAGCAGGTACTGCAGGAGGTGAAACGATGTGTATCAAAAGCTCATGAAGATCGATGGCATCCCTCTGTCGGCTTCGCGAGAGACAAAAGAGAAACGCGCGCAGGAAATAAGAAGGAGAGGAGAAGGCTATCTCAACTGGTCAACACAGACAGACAGACAGACAGACAGACAGAGAGAGAGACAGACAGACAGACAGACAGACAGACAGACAGACAGACAGAGAGAGAGACAGACAGACAGACAGAGGGAGGACATCTCAGGTCATTAAAAAGCACCAGGCCGGAGATGGTTCCATTCCCTCCGTGGCCTGTTAACACGGTGTCGGGGTAAATACAACAGCGTCCCGGCGAAATGACAGGGGGGCTGTAATCAGACGTGGGTGGGCTGTGGAGGCAGGTGTGTTTATGTGCACAGCGCTTAGGCAAACAGCCCCGCGACAGGTGATACCAGCTTTAAGAGCTTAACGCAGCCGCAGATGCGGGGGTCATGTCTCGGCTGCACAAACAAACGTGGGACGCGGTTGAGGAGGAGGCGGCCATTTTTATTCTCAACCCCTGCATGTCTCCTCACGAGGTCTCAGGATTTACGCCGTCTGTTCTCCTCCGGGGAGAATGTCATGAGAGGTTACGTCAGGCTACCTATCTGTCTGTCCGTCTGTCTGCCTGTCTGTCTGCCTGTCTGTCTGTCTACCTGTCTGTCTGTCTGTCTGTCTGTCTATCTATCTATCAATCAATCAGTCTATCTGTCTATCTGTCTATCTATCTATCTGTCTATCTATCTGTCTGTCTGTCTGTCTGTCTGTCTGTCTGTCTGTCTGTCTGTCTATCTATCTGTCCATCCATCCATCCATCTATCAATCTATTCATCCTGTCTGTATCCCCACCTCCCTAATACCAACCTACCTCCGCCTTTATTTAAAGGTCCAGTGTGAACGATTCAGGTGAAATGATTTGTATTTCTGTTGGCATCAAAGAGCGTATGAATAATTATACTGACTGAAATTGTGTAGAATCACCTGAATCTATAAACTGTTTTAAAATGAACCGTTGATACTTTTACATCGAGTGCAGCTCGTCTCTGTGGAGGCCACCATGTTGCCCAGACTGAACAAACTAAAGACCATTTGGGCTTTGGTGGCTTTGATGTTAACTGAAAGCTGCCACAGATTCTCCCCACATGGTTGGAAAGGGATATTTAACCAGATCTGATGCCCTAATAAAAAGATGGAATATAATCCCTGTAATGCCAGCGGTGGATTAATTAAAGGACAAAGTGCCGTTATGAAAACACGAGTGAAAACACATGCAAATCGTGTCCCAGGAAATCTGTTTTAAACAAATGTAAATGAATGTTATTTTAGTGAAGCGCCTCACTCATCAGGCGATACTTAAACTATAAGTAAGAACAAAGGAAACATCCACTCCAGCCTGCTGCTCATGTGCGCTATTAATAGATCTCTGCTGACTTTCATCGTACAGAGATGATTGTGATTTTAAATATGTATACAAAGACAGATTTCTTCGCGCTGGAAAAATAAATAAAGCTTTAATCTTCCGTTGGGGAAAAAAACACGTTTTCATAACAAATGCTGTTTTATCTGCATAGAGCCGAAGTGTATTGTTCCCCTAACGCGAGCGTAACAAACATAACATACCAAAGAGAGTAAGTACAGGAAAATGAAATCAAAAAAAGGAATGAATGGCATTGGTTCAAGTCCCTTTCGCAGATCCACACAGTGGAGACGCTGCCCTTTATCAAATGAAGAAATCCTGACATGTCCCTGACAGGAAGTGGGTGCAGGTGTAAATGAAATATAATAATTCCGAGCCGTTTTGACGCCCGTCACACGCCGGTGACTTTGAGGCGCCATTAGTGTTAATAACACCTGTGCAGGCAGGGGCAAGTCAAGATGTCTCCTAATAAAAGGCCTGTTTGAGGTGGGTTCCTGCTTCTCAGTGGCAGAGTGGACGTGTCCACGTGAACATGGGTAGAAGTGCGCCGTCATGTTTACATAAGATGCAGCATCGGTTCTGTGAAAACGTGTGCGGCCGGCGCTGCATCGTAAACACCGGGGAGACTTCAAATGAAAAATCCCTTTGCTCTTCATTTGCATGGAAAAGAAGTTCATCGCTATGACGACGCCTCTCTCTCTCTCTCTCTCTCACTGGGGCGAACATTCTGTTACAGATGGCGCCTCGGAGCTACGTTTTTACGACCTGTTTAAGTGACAACTTAAAAAAATGTGTGCGTCTCGCCACTTAACAAGGTTCGTTCTATTACCTCTAATTCTGGAATGTTTGAAAATGGCTATTACTGCTTTGTTGTCTGATTTAAAGGGGCAGTGTGTAACGTTTTCATGAGATCATTTCCTTCACTTGGGGCTGAAAGATAGGGAGATACAATATTTATAGTGTTGTTATTATGACTCTATTATCCTCCAAATACATACGAATTGTTTTGTTTACCTTGGAATGAGCCCTTTATATTTCATGGTGGCGGCCATGTTGGACCTCCATGTTTCTATAGTATAAGCCCGAATTGACGAGGTAAGCACATTTTGAGTCTCAGTGATCAAAAATATGAAGGCTACTGCAGACGACAAGTTTCAACCACGTGATGTCGCTAAATTCCACTCAGCGGTCCATTCAGCAGGACTATGACCTCTGGAAGAGTTTGTTTGTCCGCATGTTTGCCGTTTCAGACATATTGTGTAAAGTGTTTGTGTATTTACAAGATGGCGCGGGTGTAGCTCAGTGGTGGAGCATGCACCTTGAACGCGTGATGTCATGGGTTCAATGCTGTTGCTTTGGATGAATGCTAGAACTTTCAGAATGTCCCAGATGAGCGACGTGCAGAGAAGACACCAGGACACATAGGCATTAAAGAAACGGCCATCATCACCCCCTGCTCACCCCCCTGGGGGTAAATACAAACCGTTTACCTTTGCTTGGCTGTTTGTCATGCACCTGTTCCAATGTGGGTGGGGCAGCAGGTGGAAGGGCGGGGCTTGCTAACGGACCTGGAGATGAAAAGAAAAAAAGCCGGCAGGGTAAACAGGCTGCACAGTCATAACAGGGGACGTCAGCGCAGTCAAGGTCTCTGAATGCATGCGACCAATAAAGTTTTGGAGGAGTTGGGCTATTTTCACCGACGTGTGAACAAACAAACTTGCTAAAAAAAAACAAACCATGGATTCACAGAAGGGAGAAACCGTTGCCGATTCTTTAACTAAATTACCGCAAACACGTCCTGTTATTTTGGCTGCATCCTCCCACCGAGTGAGGTTGGAATATTCTAATGTGTGCGTTTTAAGTACAAGGGACTTTTGTTGTCTGAGTGACTGGGACTGGAGGGACGCCAACATTGGGTCGGCCCACTCTTCACATAGTAAGGCAGCCACCGGGGGATGTGCACATAACTGTTGTTTTGCTCATTTCCCTCTGCCAATAAATGAGCCGCAATATACAATAACTACCTTTATAGTCGCTGAGGTAGTTTTTTTTTTCTTTCCGCTGTGATCCAACAAACAGTGTTAATTGTCTTTGCTCTAACTCTGCAGGCATGGCTGACTGCAGACGATAAAAATGGACAGAGAAATGCTGCACGTCAGAGGTTTATAGGGTTGAATGTATTTTTTTTTTTTTTTAGTGGCCCTCGCCCATAACCGTTAGAACACAAGTCCTTCCCTCAGGACTTGGAGCATTCTTTTTAAATGACTGAGATGGCAACAACAAAAATCTGCAGAGACAGTCACACGTGATTTTACGGCTGAAGCATCATCCAGCCAGACAACACAAAAGCACAAAATGGAAATTACAACATTAAATGGGCTATTGACACAATACTGATTTCCTAATGGGGAAGCGATGCGGTGTCAGTCTGGTTTACAGGTAATGAATGAGTTTCTGTCGTTTGATTACAGCGTGAATAAATGAAAAATTACAATGGGAATAGTGTCAGCAGTTAAAGGTGAAGTCTGTAATTGGTTCTAACACGCTCTTATGAATAGCAATTCACATCGGGATAACATTCGACACGTAACGCTGTACATGGTTTGCAGCACTTTGTATCTTTAAGACAAGACGATGTGGGCCGCAGTAACTTGGCCAAAGACACTCGGAGTGAGGGGAAGGCAGGAATTGAGCCCATGACCCTATGGTCAGAAAACAACTCCCTCAACCTCTCATCCATAGCTGTCCGGTAAAATGAAACAGAAATGTGATGCCTGTGCTGGGCCAGCAGTGGCTCAGTGTCTGGAGCAGTCGCATTTGAAGGTAAAGGTCACAAGTTCAAATCCCACCCAGACACTGCCATAGTGTCACTGACCCCGACGCTGATACAATGGGTCCGGGTAGAAACACCCCGCGACCCAGATTACGGGCTAAGCGGTTGAAGACGACATGACATCTCTGTAGAGTTGTTGTTGCCTTTGGAACCAAAGGTCACAAGTTCGAATTCCGGTTCAGTCACAGCCACAGTGTCACTGGCCCCGACATTGTTAACATGAGGGATCCAATGTGTGCTAGTCATGACATGACATCTTTCGAGCACCAGGTAATAGCTTTGCGGCTGCCTGTGCTCTCTGGCTCCCTCTAGCTGTTATCTTGAGTGTGGTGTTGTATTATTTGTTTGGCTCACTCGTGCCCAAGAGGTCACATCATGGCATCTTCAACGGCTTACCCGGTAATTCAGGGTCAGTGACAGTGCAGCAGGAGCCTGAGGAGGATTCAAACTAGTGACCTTTGGTTCCAAAGGTAAGCGCTCTAACCACTGCGCCACTGCCGCCCCCCCCCCCAAGAGGTTTGAGCAGGATTGCAAGAGTGATCATCAGGCTGCTGGCTGCAACTATTTTTTGGAAATCTCCAAACTGCCCCTTTAACACAGTATTGACCCAAGGACCCGAGAGTCTGCAGAAGCATAACCGGCCCCACTGAGTCGACAGGGTGGGCGGGGCTACAACACAGTCTGAGAATGTACATTCCCCCCCCCCCCCGCTCTACGTCATGATTTCATGGATGAGACTGGAACACATCACGGCCTCCCTCGAATTATGAAGTGGTTCCTGGCCCTCGGCTCCGTGACTGGAGCTCAGGGGAGATTTCTGCACCATTGTCATGGAAGTTTGTCACGGCCGCGCATGCAGCCAGGTCGCCATTGTGTGATGTACATTTGAATTTGAATGAAAAAGAATCCTCCTGGGTGGGAACAAGTTTGCCTGGGCGGGTTGCCCAGGTGCGGCCTATGTATTGGAAACAGTGATCTGGCATCCGCGAGCTGTTTGGGATGTTTCCAAGGCGCCTCGCACACTCACACACTCACACACTCACACACTCACACACTCCTCACGCCTTCCCTCAGCTGCTGCTGCTGCTGCTGCTGCTGCTGCTGCTGCTGCTGAGGTTCCATCCAAAGTCTCCTCCAAACACAACAAGAGGGAGTCGGGGCAGGAATGTTGATGGTGGGCAAATGGATTATTTTCTGGTTGTTTCAAAAAGGCTCCCGCACACCTCTGATGCCATATCAGTCCGTATTAAAGGTGCAGTGTGTGCGCCATTTTTTGTCACTTCCAAAAAAAAAAATAGATCATAAAACAATTACAAACTGACATTCTCATGATTTTATAATCACCTGAAGGGTCTTGTTTTTTTTCCATTACCTTTGCATGAGCCCATTATTGTGTGTGTACGTGAGGAGCGGGTCCTCTCTATGGGGGTCGCCATGTTTTGACAGTAGTAAACGTGGACATATTAAACATCTTTTGAGTTTGAATGCCAACTGAAGTCTACCATATAGGTTCTACATGCTCAAAAGGGTGAGGGTCTGGTGACGGATACAACATGCAACTTCACCTCTAGATGTCACCCAATCTCACACACTGCACCTTTAAAGGCGTTTATGTCTTTACACATGGAGCAGCTCAACAACACTTGTCAGAACCTGGAGAGGTGTCTCTCAGTGCCCCTCAACAATGTGCACCAAAGGAGTGGTGCAGCGATAATGGATGTAAACATATGTAAACGTTCCCCCATGCAAGAGGCCACTGACTGTTTTAACTTTAGAATGAGCAAACACCAGTCTACTACATTTGTAAAGAAAGGAAGAATAAATAAGAAAAATACTATTGCTATAAATATAATCAAGAAATTATAATAACAGTTTTTCAAAGTTCTCTAGGATTGTCACACAAATTCGAAAAACTGTTTTACTTTGAGACTTTACGAAAATGAAAATGTAGCATGCTACCGTACTCCCATCTCTGAGGACTTATTCCAACGGCACTTTATTATATTAATAAAATATAAATATAAATACAAAACTACATATGATCAAAAAGGCAAATCATCTGAGAGTCACTTAAAACAGAAAACATATGTGTCATGTAGAAACAATGAAAATCAACTCTGCAGCAATTGCTTTTCTTCCTGAAAACTGCTCATTGTACCTAAACAGAATCTCACTCTTTGCATTGCACCATTATTGAATAATCACATCATGGTTATTGGAATGATGACGGAAACTATTCCATGCAACAACGAAAAAAAAAAAAAATCGAATTGAAATCACACTGTGAATTCCTGTCTTCATCCTTTCGCCGCAAATACATCCGAATCTACGTGTGTGCAGCTGGGTATCAGTGCAGCCGTGAACCTGTTGTGTACCAGGGAGATGAGAAGTGGCGTGGTGGGTGGGTGGGGGGGGGGGGGGTGGCGGGGAAGGGGGGATGTTTGTCTGCTCAATATTGCAGAAGACCAGTCAGCCACAGCCCAGATCTGGTGTGCAAACACTTGTGTAATAAGAAATTTGTATCTGAGTATATATAACTCCGCCTCCTCCGACTACAGTGTGATTTCATGGTGTCGTGTTGTTTACTCTCTCTACTCTTTACTCTCTCCTGATGGAACAATTCTAATTTCATACGCGAGAGTGAAAAGATTCCTAAAATACAAAGTCACAGAGTCAAGCCGTCCAACATGGAAAGTCACTGTGCATGTGCACGCGTGTGTGTGTGTGTGTGTGTGTGTGTGTGTGTGTGTGTGTGTGTGCGTGTGTATGTGTGCGTGTGTGTCTGTGTGTACTTTGCTGATCTGCATATAAACACAAACACGACCCCATCACAAACCTCGGAGCAATAATATGTATTTCATTCATTCAAATTATTTACATTTCAATGGTCAGAATTTTAATTCATACCAATGTCACTGATGTTTTTATGTGTGTGTATATATATTTATATACATATACATATACATACATATATATATACATATACATACATATATATATATATATATATATATATACAGTATATATATATATATACATATGACAGTGTACTTGCATAGTCTCAGCAGAGACTATTTATTCTATATACCATTTCTGAATTTCACCCTAATCCCACACACTGCACCTTTAATGGGGAATTCACTTGGCTTTACAATAGAGGAACATGTTGCATTGTCCACGTGAGGCAGCCTCGATATCTTAAAGTAACAAAACCAAGAGTGGAGAGAGAGCTGTGGGCGGCAGTAGCAGTTATTCTCTCTAAAGTTTTATAATGACTGATGTGTGGGATATAAAACTCTACATGGAGCGCGAGAACAACAAACCCTTGGGCTTCTTACTCACTGTAATAGCGGGACCCATCACGCCGGGTTACCTCGCTTGACGCTTTGCTAAAACAACCCAACACGGCGCACAGTAAAAACAGAATCACGCTGCAGTCCACAAAACAAAGCGATGTGACGGCTGCAAATGGAACCTGAACCGTGCAGTGATGACGCAGCATCCCCGAACCTGTGCAGGGCGATGAGAGGGGGAGAGGGGGAGAGGGGGGGCCTCAGGGCGGGTGGTGGTGGGGGGGGTGGGGTGGGGTGGGGGCTGCTCAATATTCCCGGGTAATCACGGTTATCTGACCTCCTCATGCTGTATAGCAGCTGTTATTAGCATGTAGCAGGTGATTACGTTGTGATTGGAGGGCGCTAAAACACATAAAAAGCAGATTGAGACACTTCCAGGGGGCATTAAAAAACCTGATTACCTCGGCAAATTCTGCCAGTCCATTATGATCCGGGCTCATACAGGAAGCAGACTCCTGCGAGGTGACCGGAGGTGTGGAGCAGCACTTGACCCAGGCGCAGGGAGATTTGAGCGCACACGCCCAGAACGGATATGATTGTTCCTCTGATTAAAGGTTCATTGTGAAGAGAATTTCCGTTCCGGTCGGCAGAAATTTGATCGTGCTAATGTTTTTTTTTTTAACTCTCTATTTACGGGAGCTGGTATTCAATGGCGGTTGCCATTTTGCACTACCATGTTTCTTCTCACCGGCAACCTCCGTGGCTGACGGATGAGGCCAGTATGGCAACGTGCAGTTGACAGGGTGGCCAGTTGAGGCTGGCTCCAAAAGTGAGTCGATACCCAACTTTAGTGCATAGTGCAAATAATGATTTTGGTCTCAATCAAACAACTGGGGCGTGAATTTTCTTTTCAACTCGCTTTTCTTTGTTCGATCGAGGTTTGAGATTGTGCGTAATTAAGGGGCGTGTCCTCTTGAGTGACACCTGGGCCGATGTTCTGTGGATGCTGCAACCGCACCATGGGGCCCTGCCAGCTCTACCTGTGCTCCGCCTCTTTGCCTGTTTTTGGATGAACCAGGAAGTGGGAGGAGTTAGGCATCGGCAAGATGTTGACGAGTCAACCGCCCACTTTGAGCCTCATAAACGCTTCAGAAACCCCATGGGTGACACCGCGGATGCGACGTCTATCTTTATAGATAGTCTATGGTTTCTACAGTAGCCTTGGATGGACAGTAGGTGTCATTTCATCCCACACACTGTAAATGTATTAGATCATATCAATAAAAAAATCATTTGAAATCTTTTTCAAAGTTTTCCCAAGTAATATAAAGAGGACAACTCGTGAAGAAGCTCAAACTACAGCACCTGCTCGTTTCTCTTTGGAAGGGGCAGTTAAATACTTGCGGTGATGCTGTTTTCCAGTTTACTGTCTGACACTGTAACAGTGACTTTCAGTAATTGAGTCTGTAAGTCACCCATCCCATAATGTATGTAGGAGTCAGTCCACAGAGCGCTGAGGCTGCGCCCCCACTGCTGCCCAAAGGCGCTTCACACTCCATCACAGCTGTTCTCCGAACCCAACACGATGAACGATAGAATCAGTTTTCATCGCGATCAGCGTTTGTGATATTGAACGTATCACGTGACCAAATGTACTTCCACGACCCCCCCCCCCCCTTAAGAATAAGCCAAATACAATGAAAGCTGGTTTGATTTATGGTCTTGGGGACGTACATGTCATATACAAACATATGGCAATTTTCTGGAATTTATAATGGCTTAAAATTTTGGATTTTCACAAAACAATGCGGCGTATTTCTTTTTCGACTATTTCCTGGTGTTCTTAAAAAAAGAAAAAGTGGGAAAATGTTCAATAGCAATGACAATTATTTTGGGATGCAGCCCACTGCCTGAGCTCTTAGTCTGCCTCCTCTTCCTCTTTCATGTGTGTGGAATAAAACTTTTGCTGTGAAGCCACCAGGAGAAAGAAACAACACAGTGGCTGTGGAAAGTGTCATGTGTCAGGTTTATCTCACGCGTACCTCTGGCACCTCTGGCACCTCTGGCACCTCTGGCACCTCTGGCACCGTCCCCTGCACATTTCCGCAACGATTAAAGGCCTCCATTGAACTCGCACTCTGCTTCATCCAGAGGAAAATGGCCCCTATTCCCACTCCACTGTCACACTAATGCGGTTTTCATTGAGAAAATACAGCTTCTGTGGAGCAACCATATTTCACGGGGACATCTTCAACTGTCATATCTGCCCGTCTGATCTCAAGGAGGAAGTAGCCCAACAGACTTGGGGGTAAACGGGACTGTCAAAAAAAAAAGACCACAAATGATTTTTTTGTAGCAAATCCGTAACCGCGCTCAAAACACTGGGGCTTGAGATGTGCTGTGTGGGCTCATGTCACACTCTGACCATAGTAAAGAAGAAATACTGGGAATACACGGGCTGTAGCTGTACGGAGGTGGAGTGAATTGAGGAAACCGGCATTATTTACAATAATTGACTATCCGACAACTGGGGGAGCTCGACAGACCATAGTAATCAGCTCCCTATCAAGGTGAGTGAGCGGTTTGAACGGCTCTGTCAGGAATGCTTGTGTCACTTATTGCCGATCATTTAGCTGTGACAAAGTTGGCAGCGGAGACGCACAAACAGGAAGTGAACCGTAGCCACGCCGCGGTGCCGCGATCGCGATCGTGATTGCTCACAAGACAAGTAGACAGGTCCTCATTCTAGCTGTTTGCACTCTGCTTGACGGGCCTCGAACCCCCGGCCCCTGCAATTGCCGAGCGCGTCAATATTTCCCCGCAAGCGTCAATGTGTCTAACAGATTGGGGATAAACATTGGAAGCCGACTTTAAATTCCCGATTCCTGGCAGCAGCTGTGATGTTTGGCTGGAGTCGCTACAAAAAATAAATGAATAAAAACAATATAGAAAGTTTGTGTCTAAAGTTACAAATTCGCCTTTCGGAATTTCACCCTTCATTAAGATCTTCATCCAACAATTTTTGTGTGCGTTCAGCAAGATTTCAAACAGTTACGAGCAAAACTAAACAAAGCTAAGGGGCCCCAGGACTATACTGTTGATTAAGAGTGCAGCTTAGTGACATCTAGTGGTGAGGTTGTATGTTACAGGAGAGCAGGGTTGTCCAAACTGCGGCACACGGGCCAACAAATATTTCTTAACCAGCCTACAGCAGATTCTGAAAATATAATGGAATGTTGCCCACATTGAATTTGTGCTTCACTTGATCGCACTTCCTAGTTTTAACAGTAGGTGGCGCTACCACTGCATCAAAGATGACAATGTGCTTTCTACTTTCGGTTCACCCGCACGCTCAGAAGGGTGAGGGTGAGGTGATGGATACAACATGCAACTTCACCTCTAG
>JAFBJT010009957.1:74503-86776 GCA_016785325.1 Chascanopsetta lugubris | reverse complement strand
TATTGTTATTATTGTTATTATTGTTTTTATTATTGTTATTCTTATTTTTATTGTTATTAATAATAATAATAATAATAATAATAATAATAATAATAATAATAATAATAATAATAATAATAGTAATATTAGAAGTAGTGGTAAAAAATAATTTAAAAAACAGCAAAAACATCAACAATAATAAAAATAATAGTAATAATGTTTTTTTTTTAAATAATGATCATAATAAGGACCTTAAAGTGAATAAATGTGCATGGATAAATTATAACTATTGTATTATAGTCCAGCTTTTAAATTGTAATATTGTGCCGTGTTTATAAAGATCTGTTGTCGCTACAACACCTGCAGAGAGGGCTGATGCAGCTGTTCCACAAGGATTTGATCACCACCTACTGGTGCTTCAATGATCCAACAGCACTGGAATCGATACGCATTTTTTTACATGCACAGTACAGACAAAGGAATCTGGCCTGTGGATACGGACGGACAACAAACTGCAAACACATGAACACGTGCACGTGTTCCTGCCACACACACACACACACACACACACACACACGTCTGACACTCTTCGGGACTTTTCAAGAAAAACCTGAAAACCTGGAGGACTTGAAAAACATACCAGAGTGACCGTGAGACTGAGAACTCGTCCTTTGCAGTCCACAAACAACACGCTGTCTTCATACCAGGGGTCTAGGTGCAGGTAGTTGTACGAGTCAAACGCTCGCATGTGTTCCAGCGTGTACTGTGCATCTGTCAGCTCCACCTTCCCCACGGCTGAGATCCAAAAGAAAGACAAAGAGTTAGGCAAGACATGACTCAGCAATTTTCACAACTGCTCATTTTCTAAATTGTTCTGAGAAGACGACAACTTTAGTGCAAAGAGACTCATTATCATTCCTATCACTTACTGTTGTCACTAATATTACTGTCTTGAGGGGGATTAAAGGGCCAGTGTCTGAGATTTAAGTGAAATAAATTCCGATTCTACTGGCAAAATTGGAATAAAAAGCAAGTTTACTGGTGTTTTACGAGTGTGTAATCACCAGAATTTCAAATGAGCGTCAATAATATTTACATCAGGAGCAGGTCGTCTTTGCTGAGGCTGTCATACTGCACCTCCATGTTTTTACAGAAGCCCTGAATGGTCACACTCGACATCTTTTCAACAATAATAGCTTCAGTCAAACATGCGTAGGGGTGTGTAGCCGCAATATGGAACTTCACCAGTAGTCTCCACTAAATCTTACACTCTGTGCAGTTAATTAACTGAGCATAAACTAATTAGGCAACAAAATGATAGCAGTACATTTTTACTGGGCCACTTAGTGACAGTTAGCAACAGTTAGCAAAAGAAGCTAATGTGACAGCGACCCCAGGAGGTTTGCTGTAATCAGCGACGGTGAGAACCAATTCTTTTCCCGTTAATTAGCGACACCTGGTGCAACTGCTAGAGCTAACACACACGGGCTAACAGTGCTACCAGGTCTGACCCACCAGCATCCAGCTCTACGTTGTAGGTTGGTATGGGGTCCACAGAAACCCGGTAACTCTCAAACGTCGGGTCCAGCAGGTCTCTGTTGACTTCCAGGAGTTGCCCAGACGACGCCATGTTGTGTCGAACACAACTGACTTTGTCTTCTGAAGATGTGAAGAAGAAGAAGAGTGAGGAGACAGAAAAGATACACGTTTCCGATTTTGTGCAACCCGGAGCTGTTTAGGCGGTGGACCCATTTGCGTACCCGCTCATGGGAAGTCGAGTTCATTCTGTATTTTCACCTAAACACTTCATATACGGGTTAATGTCACTTTTAAATCACAAAAATTGCGCAATATTAATAAATACAATACGAATATATGCATTTTATATATTTCCATGAGATACTTGGGAAAACAACTCGTATTTTTGCCAACGCGGAACTATTAACGTGTCACTGTGCCACCCGAGCTCATTAAGTGAATGGACAGTGCGCTCCTCAGCTGATCCGGTCCCACAAAAGGTAACGTTGCCTGAGCTTCTAAGCTGATTTAAACAATATTCTCTCGTGTTTCTTCATATTTTGCAAGTAAACAAACAGAGCCGCCATTTTGTTCAGTCCCCCCTCACAGACCATGAGTAAAGACTCACAGATGAGAGCTGCGATCAACCAGAAGCTGATAGAAATGGGGGAACGGGAGCGGTAAGTGGAGTCTCTGCAGTGGTGATGGTGGTTGTGAATGGATCATGCTGTGTTTTGATGTTATATAACTGTGTTTAAATGATGCTAAGTGAGATGAATGTGATGCCGCAGGTTGAAAGAGTTGCTCAGGGCCAAACTGGTGGAGTGTGGATGGAAGGATCAGCTGAAAGCTCACTGTAAAGGTATTATCATGTGTTTTTCTGTGTTTTCAATAAGTCAACATAAAGGTGTGGTGTTTTAAGACTTATTATTAGTTGAATTCTAAATGATGAAAGTGGTGCTTTATTATTGGTGCATAGTTTAACATCATTACAGGATAATGGAAACATTTATTTGTGCACTCGAGTCCATGTGAAATAATGAAAACACCAAAATAGTAATTGTATGTTGCATTGCTGCCAAAACTAGAAAATATTTACCTAAATATCATGAATAAACTATGAATGGACAAAACATGTCAAAAATATGCAGTATATGAATCCATGAATCTAAAAGTGGATGTATTTGTTATTGTGATAAATTTCAAAACAAAGCCCAAAGCAGGAATCAAATCAATATCTAGACAATTATGGTTTAAACAGAGTTAATATGTGAAGTAAAAACAATTCGAAGTGTAATAAAGATGCTGTGTGTGAAATGTTTAAAATAAATTATTCTTTTATTAAATGCAATGTAATATATAGCCCATCCTGAGAGGATGGGCTATTTACAGAGGCGGCCATGTTGCACCGCCATGTTTTGACGGTCGTCCAGAATCGGACTGAACTTGAGTCTAAACTCCTCCTCTCTCACGTTCACCAGATGTGATCAGAGAAAAGGGTCTGGAGCACGTGACGGTGGAGGACCTGGTCACAGAAGTCACACCCAAAGGCAGAGGTACGCTTGAGAAGTTGACTTTTCTTCTACATTTTCCTTTGAGTGGTTAATACGAGCTATATGAATCAAAGAGGAAACCCATATCTCAGGCGATGGTACAGAAATGAAAATACATTTGACGTTGCCGTCTCCCGTGTGCAGCGCTCGTACCCGACAGTGTGAAGAAAGAGCTGCTGCAGAGAATCCGAGCGTTTCTGGCTCAACACGCCGCCCTGTGAAGGAGAGCCGTCAGACACCACGTCCCCATCTTCACTTCCCTTTTCTTTCTTTTTTTACTCTCTGTAAATCCTCCATTCAGACTGTGCGTGGTCAGGTGTTACTTTAATTTTGTATTCTGTGTTTTCATATTGATTTTAGTTTGTTATGCAGAATTTTTTTGGAAGAAAAAAAAAAGAAATAAAGTCATGCCTATTTTGGTCACAGGAGGGGTCCTGTTGTTTTTCTTTAAAGACATTTTTATTTATTTATTTTTTTTAACAATCCGTGGCCGCCGCCCAACACTTGACCAGATGTGACCTCACGGTGCAACAGTTGCATAACATTGTCTCTTTCACGAATTGGCTGTGGTTGGCCGCCTGTGCCACGGTTCAGAGGCAGTTGAGCGTGAGTTTTGTGTCTCGCTCACTCGCTGTAGCTTCGCTGTCCGAACCTGCTGGACCACATAACTCCTGTTCGTGACTTTACACACAACAACACAGTCGCCAAGTAGCAAGGGACCATGACAAGGGGTAATTACTGCTTGATGGCTGTTTTCATTGTTTTGGTCTCGAGCCAAATGTGTCTAATCTCATCTGTGTGAGTGCGTTGACGCGCTTTGTTCCCTAACCCTGTCATATTCAAGGACTTAACATAATCTAGCAACAGTAATTATTTTAGCACCTGGTCGTGCGAAGGCCAATTAAATCTGTATCGAAAATTATATTTGATTTCTAGCGAATGAATCGCTTATTCAGGTACCCAAACATATTTTTTAAAAATTGGGAATTTTACGTAGAAATTTTGTGAAATTTCAGTAGTTTTGATCAGATTAAAATGGGCGGGGCAAACTGGCTCCACAGTGCCACCTCAAACTAAGCCCCGGTACTGCGTATTATCGCCATGCATACAATTTGGTACATGTGTGTTTTCCTGCGAGACAATTAAAAAAAGTCTTCTAAACCAAAAAGGCAGGTGGCCATTTTGAATTTAGTTTACCCTGAAACAGCTATATGCTCGTTTCTGATTGGCTGAGAACGTGGAACAACTTTTCTCAACCTTAAACTTTTTTCGGCGTGAGAATCTCAAGGTGTTTGCGTGTTAGCGTGTGAAGTGTCTGAGATGCGTGTAAGCTCCGTAACGCAAGCCTTTCATAATTTCATCCCCTCCATGGGCGCGGCCATGTGGCTCCACTCTGTTTTTATAGTAGCTCAGAATGGACAAACTAAAGTAAAGTTTGGATCGGAAAGTAAGAATTCACCTCTAGAGGTGATTAAAAATAATCTTATTAAAAAACACTTATATGAAAACCAAGTAAAAAATGTCGTGATTCTCAGCGATCTCGTCCAAAACAAAATGTTTCTTTGACGGGCGAGAAACTTGACCCGGGTTCATTCCTCTGCACCGTCTCCATCCTTTTCTTCTTTTCTTTCGTCTTTGAACTAAAAATATCATTTGAAGAGAAAGAAAAGCTGACGTGACAATTATCATGTTAACAGAGCGACATGTTGAACCCTGTTATTGTTCTCAGGCTGTTGTACAATGGATGGAAAGAAGGTTCAGGTGGTCATTATCTTTCCTCGCCTGCGGCAGCTGAGAGACACGTGTGTCATTGTGTGAATTAAAGTTACACAGTGAAACATTTATCGGTTCTAACTATGCATTAATATGATAACATCCGTGGAGTTAAACTCTACCATTAAAATCCTACCTAACCTCCTCTGACCTGTCTGCTGTGTAAAGCAGCTGCTGAGCTGACTGTGGTTACTGAGTCAAACTCTAAGTGCTGCTGTTGTATTCAAGCCTCACAAAGAAAAATGAGTTATTGTTTATTTCATAAAAGAGGGTTTAATTCATGAATAAAAAATAAAAAACAACAATAACCTCATCCTCCTTAATGAATTAATTTTCCAATGAGGTGAAAATAACCAAAACAAGTCGAAGGTCCCAGGGAGTTTGATTCCATCACAAGAAAATTAATACATTTCAGAAAGTCCAAAAATATTATTGAAATACTTGAAATACTTTATTTAATCCCTTGGGAAATTCTTTCTTTTTACTTTCTTTAGAATTAATTTCCTATGAAAACATATTTGATGAATGTATTTAAAAATTGTATTTATCTATTTGTTTTAATATTCACTGGGCTGCAGAATTCGTCACCATTTTACATTGAAATTACAATACAATTATTCCGTTAACCTCAACATAAATATAGCATGAAAGTAAATCATAAAATGATTATAAAAATCTGTAATCAAAAATCTTTCTTTTACATTTTGCATTTAATCAATATCTCCACACTAACAATTTACCTATAGATATAAAAAAATTAATCAATAGAAATTTTATTCTCAATGGAAAACAAGAAAAAAAGAATAGAAAATTAATGAAATAGTTTGAGTAGGAATAAAAAAAAGGTTGATTTAAATCAGATGTATCCAAATAAAAACTAAACAAATTCATCCATCAACACAACATTATTCCTTTAGATTTATTTTTTTTTTTAAATGTTGATTTTCTTGTTTTTACAAATTCAATGACGACTGAAACCACAGACTCTCCTGACAGAGACGGACTGACTGTGAAGGTCTGATCTGTCAGTCTGTCATCACTGCAGACCCAAGCAGGAGACACACACACACACACACACACACACACACACACACACACACACACACACATGCGTGTGCTCTCTGCGGTCACGGCAAAAGACAAAAAAATCAAACATATTTTCCTTATAATAGAAAGGAAGGCTGTGAACATTCCTGTGGCGCGGCGTCGACAGTCACATGGACACGTGGAGCCTATCACACGACATCATGACTCATGACGTCATCACACTCTCACTGACTCTGCTGGGGGGCGCAGGGCTCGCTTCACACCCACCACCCCCAACAAAGGGGGAGAGGAATCCTGTGGTGTAGTTACCACATGGTTTGTTTGTTGAAGTACCACAAGTGGCCACCGGGGAACATTAGCTGCAATCATTGCATTGATACATCTATGGATTGTTCACTCATGAAAACACCAGAATCCCCCCCCCCCCCCCCCCCCCCCCCCCCCCCCCCCCGTATCTTACACACTGCACCTTTAAGATCGAAGTTGAAAATGTGCGTATTGAAGTGCATTTGAGTGAATTTCATTCAAATCAAAGTTATGTGTGAGTTAAGTGTTGTTCAATTAAATCCAAATCAGAGTATGAGATTAAAAATGAGGTGGAGATTTTCTTATGTGTCCTTAGATTATTACTCAATCCTGGATTCTTTGCTCAGACGGCAGTTTTCGCCTTGATGACGTCACTTTGGGCTTTTTATACCTTCTTCCTCTTTTTCTTCGACAGAAGTTTGATTCACTTGATTTCCTCCTCCTCCTCCTCCTCCTCCTCTTCCTCTTCCTCTTCCTCTTCCTCCTCTGACCTGGTGCGACCCTGTTTAGTTTAAAGACGACACCCAGATTGACTCTGATGTGTTGTGATGTGTTGTGATGTGTTGTGATGTGTTGTGATGTGTTGTGATGTGTTGTGATGTGATGGGATGTGTTGTGATGTGTTGTGATGTGATGGGATGTGTTCAGACTCCGCCCACGTCTCAGGTTGGAGGCGGAACAATGGGCAGCTCAATATAAGGAGTGCGGGCGAGTTACAGCCGCTCAGTGTCTCTCTCTCTCTGACACACCTGACGGGTAATCCCCCTCCAGGACTGACGGCAGGTGAGTGTTTGTTGATCCTCGTATCTCATGTATCTCACGCTCAGCTCACACTGCTGATATGCTTCAATATTTGCTGTGATTTCTCACATTTGACCTCATATCTAATAGCTCATGTAAATTCTCTTGTGTTACAACTTGTTTGCCTTTTTGATGGACTTTGACATGGTGGATTATAATTTCCTCAGTTTGTTTTCATTACAGTTTATTATTCAAATTTATATTTATTATTATTATTATTATTATTATTATTATTTGTTGTTGTTGTTGTTGTTGTTATTTCTTCTTTCTTTCATGAATTGATTTATGATCATTATGTATTTCATGATTTTAAATGATTGTATTCATCATACAGCTTTATTTACTATCATTTACTTTATTCTATTCTTTTTAAAATTCTAATTAAATTGATTTTACTGATGACTCATCACACATTCTTACATTCCTTCATTTATTTTCCCAAAATTCCACATTTTCTTTACCGCTCTATTTCAAACCTTTCACAGTAAAAAAAGTATTTCATTCTCACGTCCTCCTCTTCAGATGCTTGTTGTGAAGTTGATGTAAAACCTTGTTGTTGTTGTTGTTGTTGTTGTTGTTGTGTGAACAGTGACTCAGCGTTTCCTCTGAGCTGCACCTTCACACAGATCCAGGCGACGCGCAGCGGCTCTGGGGCTCGTCTCCGTGATGGAGTCGGTGATGCTGAGGTCGGCGTTTCTTCTCTTCACTCTCTGGTGCTGCTGCTGTGAGTTCTAAACACACGCGTCATCACCTGTTTTTCTCCTGATACTTTTCTGCATCTGAAATGACGTGCGTGTGTGTGTGTGTGTGTGTGTGTGTGTGTGTGTGTGTGTGTGTGTGTGTGTGTTTTTTAGGTGCTCTGGAAATTACGTCCATTTCTCCTCGGCGAGGGAGCACCCAAGGAGCAACGCGGCTGGTCATCAAGGGATCAGGTGAGTGAGAGACGCCATCCCATAATGATTCATCACATGTCAATATACTGTTTATCGACTGTGCAGGAGGAGGTTTAACATTTGTAGATTTGTAGTTGAAGTTGAAGTTTAAAAAAAAAAGCAACTTTTACTCTGGAGCAACAATTAAGTCTTAATAACTTTTTATCAATATAATCTATAGATTAAAAAAAAAAATTAATACAGCCATATATATATGTATTTTTTCTACTCACATTTCATTACAAAATGGATGGTTGAAATAATAATAATAAAGACAATAATAATAATAATAGTAATAATAATAATAATAATAATAATAATAATAATAATTATCGATACTCTTTAAGAAAAAAAGCTGTCGTATGGATTCCTCAAAACTCCTCACCACTGATCCAAACGTCACATAATCTGATGTCCTCCCCAGGTTTCGCTCAGGAGGGTCAGTTCCAGCTGAGCCCCAAAGACGACACCTTCGGTAACCGGGTCACGCTGGTGTCCAAGACCATGTCCATCGTCTGCGACGTGGAGAGAGACTCCACCCACGGGAAGCAGATCATGTGTTACACCCGGTGCGAGCGGCTCCAGGCTGCAGGCGCAGCAGGACTTTGTGTTTCTTCTCGCGTCTCCTCCCCTTTAAACGACACCCTCCCGTCTCTGCCTCCTCCGCAGGGCCATGCCGGAGGCCTCGTACGTGGTCCACGTGACGGTGGACGGCGTCTCCGTCCCTGACAACAAGATCTGCCGCGGCCACCATCAGCACTGCACCTTTTACGTACGTCGTCCTTCCCTTTTTTATCCTGACAATTTCAACATGTCGCGTCGGGAACCGGAGGGGTCGCCGGTTCAAGTCCCGCACGGACCGAGTGTGGACTGGTAGTCGGAGTGGTGGTAGCTCCTCCTCCCGGGCACTGCAGAGGTGCCCTTGAGCAAGGCAGCGAAGGGGCGGGGGGTAATCATTTTCGCGCCCAGTCGTGCGAAGGCCAATTCAATTTTTGTTTTTGACCATTTTTCTGCCGATTGATTCGTAAAAAAAAAATTTAAAAAAAAAAAAAAATGTTGTGAAATGTTTTTTCATCACATTGAAACGGGCGGGGCCACCCGGCTCCACAGTGCCACCTGAAGCTGAGCCCCGGTACTGAGGTGAGGGTGAGGTGGTGTCAAATCGTACACACTGCACCTCTAAAGAGTTCCGAGACCCCCCCCCCACCCCCCCCCACCCCCNNNNTCACCTTCTGTCTCTTCTCAGACGGTGTGGTATCGCACCCCCTACATCAAAGCCCTGACCCCAGTCAGCGGACCCCCAGGTACAGGCCACACCCCCTCCCACACTGTGTTGACTGTAAGTGACTGCACACTGAGGTGAACGCTGTCGACTGACTGTGGCTGCAGGTTCACTGCTGCGGGTGCGAGGACACATCTTCACCGACGTGTACGGGAGCAACACGGCGACGAGCTCCAACGGACGCAACGTGCGCTTCCTCAGGTCGGGACCTCCAACTCAAGACCCACAGAGTTAAAGGTGCAGTGCGTGCGATCTGGTGCCCTGACAGGCTTATTGAAGGGGAATGGGAACAAAAGCACATTGAGGTGATTGTGAAAATGTCAGTATGCAGTTGTTTGGGGGGGGGGGGGGGGGGGGGGGGGGGGGGGGGGGTAATTTACTTGATTATAAATGTGCTTGTTGCATTAAAGGTGCAGTGTGCATGATTTCAGTCATTTTTGTCACCTCCAGCAATACTACAAAACAACTGCATACTGACATTTTCATGAATTTATATTCACCTAAATATATGTTGTTTTTTTCCCATTACCCTCAAATTTACATGAGGAGTGGCTCCTCTCTACGGAGGCGGCCATGTTGGTACAGTAGTAAAAGTGGAGGAATGAAACATCTTTTGAGTTTTAACGACAGCTGAAGTCGACCGCAGCTTCTCCTGCATGTTCAGAAGGGTGAGGGTGAGGTGACAACACTCACAACTTCACCTCTAGAGGTCACCAAATCGTACACACTTGCACCTTTAAGAAAGAGAACTTGTACAGACGGATCACCTTCGTGTCTGCGCTCCCATGCAGGGCCTTCGCGAAGGGGATGCCGTGTGAACTGCTGAAGCCGAATTCGGATGAACTGTAAGAACTTTTCCCAAGAAATTCACCTGAAGATCTCAGATCTGTTCAACGGCAGAATCACGCTCACGCTCACGTGAGGCACTGCGCAGTGATTGGTCATCGTGAAAGTACCTTGCTTGTTTCTTCATGAAGGTATGAACTGAAACTGGACTCCGAAAGTTCTAACTGGGGCCACGTGAGCTGCAGAACCACAGGAACTTACGTTGGTAAGATTCTCTGACTTTTCCAAAGCTGCGTTTTGTTTCCGTTCCACTCATTTCGTTGTTTTTTTCGACAGGACATCAAAACCTGTCCTTCATCCTGGACTCCGAGTATGGAAGGTACGGATACTTGTGTGGACATCAGTCCACAGTTGTATGTTTGTATATTTTTACACTTGCACCAAATACACAAACCAACGGACTTAAAGGTGCAGTGAGTAAGATTTCAGTTATTCCTGTTGTTTCTAAAAAATATGACAAAACAATTGTATACTGTCATTTTCATGACTTTATAATCACCAACTGTTTTATTATTTTCCATTCCCCTTGAATGAGCCCTTGAATATATATTTGCATGAGGAGCGGCTCCTCTCTACGGGGGCCGCCATGTTTTTACAGTAGCCCAGAGTGGACATTTTTTTAACATCTTTTGAGTTTCAATGACAACTGCAGTCGACCACAGCTTCTCCTGCATGTTCAGAAGGGTGAGGTGAAGGATACAACGCTCGACTTCACCTCTGGAGGTCGCCACATCTGACACACTGCCCCTTTAACTGCCCTGACACTGTTGATCTCCTCCCTCACGTCTGTAGGAGTCGACCGGACAAGAAGCTGTACATGGTTTCATCGCTGAACAAGTTGTCAATGTTCCAAACCTATGCAGGTACCTGACACAACAACATCATGCCATAACAACAACAACAACAACAACAAAAACAACAACAACAACAACTGTGGTTCATTCCATTTCATCTCCCTCTCTCTCAATCAGAGGTGACCGGGGTCTCCCCGTCCGAGGGCAGCGTCCTGGGCGGGACCCTGCTGACCGTGCACGGCCGCTACTTCGACCAAACCGACCACCCGGCGCGAGTTCTCATCGCAGGTGCGAGCGCAAACCGAAACCCCTCAGCCGTGGCGCCGTGTCTGACTCTCCCCCGACATTGTCCCTCGCACGGCACCAGTTGCCCCGCCTCGATTGACGAGCGCGGTTCGTCTCCACCAAACAAAGACCCGGGGCATATCTGGTGCCCGTTGTCACGTGACGGCGGCTAATCCCCGTCAACAGCACGCAACGCGCACATACTCCGACACAATGGGAAAGTCTTTAGCGTCGTCTCAGAGCTTAGAGACACGGCCGACCGTGACCAACTGTGATCACAGTGGGTGAGTCATCAGACACCTTTGCGTCGGGAGACGTTGCGTCTCAACCAGCGCTCTCTGAAAACACGCCACCGTCACAGCGACCCGAGGCTCAGCCGAACGGCCCGAGCGGATCGTGAGATAACTCTGGGAGTTACGGAGCGCGGAGCGTTGGGTTTCACTGCCAATGAATCACTGGATTTCATTTTCCAATCAAACCTGGGATTCTCTTCCTGACAGTAAAGTGAACGTGTCGGCGCAAACACGAAGCACTTCATCTCCGTCGTAATTGAGGGCTGATTATGATTCGTGACACGCTCCGCCTTTATACGCGACCCACGATTATGTACAAGTATTGATGGCGAAATATGCGAGGACTGTGTGGATCTGTTGAGACACTGAATGTGCAAATGTTCCCCCTCAGGTTCGCCTTGTGAAGTCCAGAGTGTCTCCGATGACAGAATCATCTGCAGAACCGCCGAGCAGATGAGCGGCAACACGAGCCTCTACCCGGGTGAGAACACACCTGCGCTTTCTCCACCTTTTGTCTTCGGCCGCCACGCCGTTAGCGCCTGCTCATTGTCCCCGAGTCACGAACATCCTTTGTCAGCTGGATCGCGGGAGGAATTGAAAGCATCCCGCCGCAAGTCGTCTCTTTTGACTGCGCTAATCTCGTTCCATCGCCTGTCGCGGCTCATCGAGTCTCCGTCGACTTTGATGTCTTTCGTTCCTCTGATCGGATGATCGGTCTGTTCAGCGACTGCGATCGAATCAGCCATCAAAGGAAACGCTCAGACAAAGAGAGATCGCTGCAGATAACTTTCTCGTCTATCGCGAGGAACCTTTTTCCGTGCAAAGTGCAATCGTCGCTTCGTGGCGCCTCCTCTCACCTCTAGT
>JAFBJT010009957.1:35577-49471 GCA_016785325.1 Chascanopsetta lugubris | reverse complement strand
GTGTCTGCATATTTCTTAAAAATACAGCTGTCGCAGGCTGCAAAAATATTTTTCAATATGCTGATACATTAATTCAGAGGTTGTTGTTTTTTTAATTTTTGCAAAACGCAAAGTGATCTCTCCCGGTCCATTTCTCTCTCTCTCTCTCTCCCCACACATCTCTCTCCCCCTCGCTCCTTCTCTTGCTCTCTCTCCCTCCCTCTTTCTGTCCCTCTTGCAGGCTCTGTCTGCCTGCCTGCCTCTCTCTCCTTCCCTCTCTCTCTCCGTGTGTCTCTCTTTCTTACTCTGTCTCTGTCTCTCTCTCTCGCTCGCTCGCTCTCTCTCTCTCCCATGCTGACACTACACCTTGGCTCCTACACAACGGTCAGCACATCCTCGTTAGAGAGTAAAGAATACCGGTACCTTTCCGAACACAGTATAGTATCATTTTGCTGCAACTTATTAAAAAATGAATTCTGCATGTTATTGACAGGTCCTTTCACTGTGCTTCATTTAGCAGATCAATACACAAGAAAAAGAAAAATCAAGACTGCAGAATGTAAACAGATGCTATTGTCCGCCCGCTCCCACCACATGACAGCGAGCTCATTAGCCACAGTTATCAAACCACTTCAGGCTCCATCATCAACACGCTCCATTAGGCCCAGCACACGCTGCAACAATCAATGGAGAGTGATTGTGAAGGTGTGATGAACATGGGAAGATGTTTGGGAAGTGTCAACGTTCCTCGGCAACACAAGTGGATTTTTTTCCAATCCTAAAGGTCCAGTGTGTAAAAATTGGGTGAAACTGATCGATTGGAAAATGATCTGATCTGTATTTACATAAAAGTACTTTATCAAGTACAGTTCACATTCACCCAGTCACTCAAACATTCATGCTGTGCTTCTGTTTGCAGCACTTTGTATCTATGAGAACGTTGGGTCAATGTGGGCTTCAGTGTCTTGCCCGAGGACACCTCAGCATACAGAATGGGGAGAGGCAGGAATCGAACCCCCCACCATCTGGTCAGATGACTATGGAGGTAGATCTATTATCATATTGTCCATAATCACCTGTAATCAAAGCCTAATTTATGCTCCTATAGCCTACGTATGGCTGGTAGCATTTTAACTTGTGTGTCACTCTGCAATTACACCACCCAACCACTAGAGGGCAGAAGGGATGGTGGGAGTGATTTATCTTTTTCTTTTACAGGTTACAAGTTTAATTGCTTAATCTAAAACAACCAAAGTGTTTCAGCAGCACAGATGTGGAACATCAATCGCTGTTGCCATGGAGATGCACATCGGTTTTGATGTAACCCTTTAGCTTTGATGCAGACGGCAAAACCTTGAATATAACCTTTAATATTTACATAGTAGTTCAGAATGGACTCCTATGAGTTTGATGAGGTGATGTGAATCCAGCTGCAACACTCATCTTCACCACTAGGTGTAGCCTACACAGAGAACCATAGATACATAGATCTGACCAATTTCCACTGCTTTTGTTATTATGGCGAACGCTGGAAATAGATTACGCTGACGTGTGACATCACAGTGACATGGTCAAACTGTATAAACATGGAGCAGAGATGACGTCATCAGTGCTGCACTCCATGTTTTCGGCCTCATGAAGGAACCGTCCACATTCCTTGTGTTCGGCTCACTCTCCTCACACACGGAGTGGGTTCATGCTCAGTGTCACATCAACTGCTGATGATTCGTCACACGTGTTCGTTATTCACAGTTAAAGGTGCAGTGTGTACAATTGTGGTGATTTTTGTCACTTCTACAAATAGGACAAAACAATTATATACTGTCATTTTCATGAATTGATAATAACCTAAATGTTTTATTAATGATCCTTTTAATGTATATTTACATGAGGAGAGGGTCCTGTCTACAGGGGCCGCCATGTTTTTACAGTCATAAAAGTGGTCGCACTAAACACCTTGAGATTGAATGACAACTGGAGTCGACCATAGGTTCTCCTGCCTGTTCAGAAGGGTGAGGGTGAGGTGATGGATACAACATGCATCTTCACCTCTAGAGGTCACCAAATCGTGCACACTGCACCTTTAAGGACTGTGAGGCACATGTACCAGGTGGAGAATCGACCCCGACCCTCCACTCGAGTTAGAAAAGAATGTTCACTGCTCGCGTATCTCAGTATCAGGGTGTGATAGGCCTCTGGTTTCCTACATCCCATAATACACCAGTCCTTGGGTGCTCCTGAGCGGTAATCACCAACACACAGACTCTTCCTGAACCAAAACCCATCTGCAGCAGAGACACAGATCGGAACACTCAGCGGGCTGTGATCCATGCACCTCTGCAGAAGTGAACATAAAGGATTAATGTCAATTACCAGACTCTAACACCCGCTTATTCAACTCCACTGTTCCCCCCGCGCCGCTGCTGCCGCCTCTCAGCACCTTTGTGTCAGGGTTCTGTTTTCACACTAAATCCTCTTGTCACACAATCTGGTTTGAAGCTGCTGCTGCTGCCAAGACGCTGCAGATGCTGAGGAGGCACCGAGCTTTTAGGACCAGGCATCTCAAACACACAGTGAAAAATACCGATGCCTACAACTCGACTTAATATGTATCATTACAAATTCAATTCCCATGTATTTTCATTACATAACCCCAGGGCATAGGGTCACATTGAAAATACATACTTTCTGAATTAGTTTGAATATTTTTGAATATTTTAAATGAAAAAAAAATACATTTAAAGGTGCAGTGTGTGAGATTTGGGTCATTTTTCTTCATTTCTATTGGTAGAAAGAAATATTACAAAATAACTACATACCGATATTTTCATGATTGCCTTAATGTATTTTTGTTTCCATGACTTTAAATGAGCCTGTTAATGTATATTTATATGAGGAGTGGGTCCTTTGGGTGATGTGATGGATACAACATGCAACTTCAACTCTAGAGGTCACCAAATCTTACATACTGCACCTTTAAATGTGTAAAATGAATGCTGTTGTTTAAAGATTGAACTTTACATAATCAAATCACAGTCAAACTATTTGATGTGTACACAATTAATTGGACATTAATTATGACATCACGTGGTATAATTGGTGTAGTTGGTATAATTGAATTACATGAAGTCCCGTTTTAGGCATAATTACTTTTTTACAGTGCATCTAAATGTACACCTCCATCTCTCCCTGTCTGCCCCCGATGAGGGTAACTGACATTTCACTGCCCTGAGAGCTGCAGTGAATTCTCCTCACATCAGCTCCTCTGTCAAAAACCTGAAACAGCAACAGACCGTTCCTCCTGCTCCTCCTCAGCCTCCTGACCCCACCGAGTGTTTGAAGTCTGAGGATCACAGGAAGTCCAGGTCTGCATCCAGTGGAACAGAGGAGCTGCAGGGAGGCAGGGATGCATGAAGACGTGGAGGTGGATTCTCAAATATGGGCAACTTCAGATTTGGTTGCCCCGAGGCCAAGCAGGAGAAATGCTGCAGCTCGGACGTTTGAGTTGCTTTTGTGTCTTTTTTTAACTTTGTGGAGATGAAGTGACAGGATACATATTTGTTTTCAATTCACGGTAAGGTAAGATATAAATGTTATATGACCGCAGGAGTTGATACAGTATGGAATGGAACACGTAAATATGGATAAATATTCATATTGACATGTAATATATGTCATGTAGAGTGGATCACATGATCCACACTGCACGATGCATGCCTTATGATCCACTGTACATGATCCACACTACATGATCCACTGTACATGATCCACTGTACATGATCCACTGTACATGATCCACACTACATGATCCACACTACATGATCCACTATACATGATCCACACTACATGATCCACTATACATGATCCACACTACATGATCCACTATACATGATCCACACTACATGATCCACTATACATGATCCACACTACATGATCCACTATACATGATCCACACTACATGATCCACTATACATGATCCACACTACATGATCCACTATACATGATCCACACTACATGATCCACTATACATGATCCACACTACATGATCCACTATACATGATCCACACTACATGATCCACTATACATGATCCACACTACATGATCCACTATACATGATCCACACTACATGATCCACTATACATGATCCACACTACATGATCCACTATACATGATCCACACTACATGATCCACTATACATGATCCACACTACATGATCCACTATACATGATCCACACTACATGATCCACTATACATGATCCACACTACATGATCCACTATACATGATCCACACTACATGATCCACTATACATGATCCACACTACATGATCCACTATACATGATCCACACTACATGATCCACTATACATGATCCACACTACATGATCCACTATACATGATCCACACTACATGATCCACTATACATGATCCACACTACATGATCCACTATACATGATCCACACTACATGATCCACTATACATGATCCACACTACATGATCCACTATACATGATCCACACTACATGATCCACTATACATGATCCACACTACATGATCCACTATACATGATCCACACTACATGATCCACTATACATGATCCACACTACATGATCCACTATACATGATCCACACTACATGATCCACTATACATGATCCACACTACATGATCCACTATACATGATCCACACTACATGATCCACTATACATGATCCACACTACATGATCCACTATACATGATCCACACTACATGATCCACTATACATGATCCACACTACATGATCCACTATACATGATCCACACTACATGATCCACTATACATGATCCACACTACATGATCCACTATACATGATCCACACTACATGATCCACTATACATGATCCACACTACATGATCCACTATACATGATCCACACTACATGATCCACTATACATGATCCACACTACATGATCCACTATACATGATCCACACTACATGATCCACTATACATGATCCACACTACATGATCCACTATACATGATCCACACTACATGATCCACTATACATGATCCACACTACATGATCCACTATACATGATCCACACTACAAAGTGGGGGAGAGGGTCAAGTGGGCGAGATGACATGCCCATGTGTGACACCGGGGTCAAAAGGTCAAGTCTCACCGGGGGGGTGGGGGGTGGGGGGGGGGGACATGCAGGCTCACGTCCATGTGCAGCGGTATTATTTGTCTTATCGATAAAGAAAGTAAGGAACTTATTACGCTCAGTGGGAGATGAAGCAGCTGTGGGCGTTTAAGTGGGGGGATTGACATTGTTATTAATAGTTCTGAATGAAGTTGGAGGTTAGTGCAGAAATCAACTGTGAACAGTTTTGGCCTCCAGCCGCCTTCACTTTTCCTCCTTCACGATTTATTATGAAGTGGTAACAAATCTTTTAAAGGTGCAGTGTGTGGGATTCAGGGAATCTATCGGCTGAAACAGACTCATGATAATCTGAGAATTGTCTGGATTCTTTTTTGACCGGAGGATTGGGCAGCTCCTTCTCCGTGGAGGCCGCCATGTTTTTTTTCAAACACCGGCTCGTCAATTCCTCTTTCACGCTCACGTCTCATCTTTTGAGGGATTAAATATCACGGTTCCGCTCTCACCGTCAAGTTCGGCTCGATCAGAGAGGATACAAATTCCAGAGGTCACATCTGAATGTGACCTTTGCTCTAAAGCAGGTCTGGCAGATTAAAGAGGTATAGATTAGGAATGCAGGAGGAATAAAGGAGATATAGAGGGATGAGGAGAGGGGAGAAAAGGAGGAGCTGGACATTCAACGGTTAAAATAAATGTAATCATTTACCCGTTAAGAAGGGTTCTTACCTACACTGCAAAATAACGTGTTACATATTTTATGTCATATTTGCATGGTGGTACAATGCTGAGCATTCTGGCCAAGCAGCATATGGTTCTGGGTCTGAATCCTGGTCCAGTCTGTGATTGGCTGCTGACCTCCTATACAGTGAATCATTGGATAAGCAGTTTAATTGCTCATCTTGTGTTGTGAACATTTTGATCATATGGCAATTTCACAATAAAACAAAAAATACATAAATAATCTGTCATTTCAATAATAATCCAGTCTCCATTAAAACCCCGCCCATTCCCGTTTGCTCCGAGGTTGGTCATCAACATGGCCAATTTACAGTGTCTTTCACAGTAATCTGATTAGATTATAATCCTGCAGTGTGTCAGGAGGCAGCTTTCTCCAAGTAAATCCAAATCACACACCGCATCCACAAGCATGACCGGTGTGGAGAGTCTAAGGCATCCAATGAATTGAGGGTGAGCACACGAGAGGCAACACATCTACACCAGGCGATGCAACATGAGGACGATGAAGCTGGAGTAGTGACGTCCATTATATGATACGTTACTGGTTCATTTTGGTTGTTAAGTGAATACATACAAATGAATACAAATTACTACTAGTCATTTATTGGATGTTAAAAAATTTTTTTTTTAAAGTCAACTCAGTCTTAATGAATCTGAACCTCCTATGGCTGCTCCTGGCTTAAACAGATGTTAATCGCCGAATCAGATAAGAGACTGTGCTCTATGAAGTTTAATATATGGACACACACATGTTCACATGCAGACGTGCTGAGTGATGCCGCAGCGAGAGCTGATTAATAAGTTGGGACGCGATGCAATCTCCATTTATATTAAGATGTTGAAAGACATGGGACGTTAAGCCAGAGATATACACCCATCCACATGCACGCACACACACACACACACTCACACACACATGCACACATACACACACACACACAGTAGGGTCTGACACTAGGAATTTGCCTCATGAATGACCACACAAATACCAGAGGCGAGGAGATAGGATACACTTTAAAGGGCAAAGACAACACGAGAGGCCGACTGATCTTTAAAGGTGCAGTGTGTAAGATTCCGGTCATTTTTGCCACTTCAAAAAAAAATTACAAAGCAATTAAATATTGACCTTTTCTATCTATAATCACCTTAATGTTTTATTTGTTTCCCCATTTCCCTCAAATGAGCCCATTAATGTATATTTACATGACGAGCTGGTCCCCGCTTATGGGGGCCGCCATGTTTTTACAGTAGCCCAGAGTGGACACACTAAATATCGTATGAGTTTGAATGACAACTGAAGTCGACCGTACCTTCTCCTGCACGCTCAGAAGATTGAGGGTGAGGTGACGGATACAACATGCATCTTCGCCTCTAGATGTCACCAAAGCTTACACACTGCCCCTTTAAACAAACAACAAACTTCCAAAAAACGTGAAACGGGGGACTTGTGGCACACGGAGACAGGATGGGAACGAGGGATTGTTTTTGGCCCGAGAATAATGAACAAAACGAGTGCAGATGGGAAAGGCAGATGGTTTCATTTGTGATGGGCAGCCCAGGGCTGCCATGGTGCTTGATGGGAAATGGATATTACTCACCGGAGCCCTGGGCTCTTCCCGGGGACTGTGGCACGGTGTCAGTCACATGCTGGTGGAGGGGCAGTTTAGCATGTGATCCTTTAATTGTTCAGTGGAACTTGATCCCACTTTTGTGCGCGAGGGCGACAACCTGCCCACCTGCTCCAGACAACCTGCGACTACACATGCGAGTCCTCAAACGTGGAGTTTTTGCGTCTTCGACCAACGATCTCACTGATGATCACTCGGTTTATTTGACTGCGTCTGTCAGTCGGGTTTCACGTCCGCCTGCGGGTGATTTATTTATTCTCACTGGCTAAATGTGGAAAAGATGTGGGTCACACTGGGTAAACATGAGTATCCAGCCTCCAGTGTAAATGCGATTGCGGCTCAAATGTGGGTAAGAGATGGGAAAAGTGCAACAATAACAGGAACCAGAAGGACAGAGCAGCACAGGCCAACACAAACAAACTAGATCAGCGCTCTGGGATGAATGGATGAAATGAGCAGAGAGATGCAGACGAGAGATAAGCTCAGTGGGATTGACTGAAACCAGAATTTTATTAGTTTCTCGATTTAAATGTAGAAGTGACATCTCCCCAAAGCCCTTTATCAAAAGTGCTCGGGGAGCATCTTTCCATGACACATGAAGAAGTGAAGCCATTCATCACCTCCACAACAGGACAGTGGAAACAGAGAGCGTCCTCTGAAGGAGGGTGATTGTGCATTCAAGGCTACGTTGGAATTATCTCCGTCCCCCCGAATCTGGGGATTATCAGGCCACATCTGTTGGCCATTCACCGGCTGCATATGTTCTAATCATGGAGTGAAGAGTAATTACCATCATGGAGCTTTGTGAGAGTGTGAAAGACGGACAGCGGGGGCACCGCCGATATTATTATTATTATGATTTTTTTTTTTTTTTTATGCAGTGAAAACTCCACATTCCAGAATGGCACTGCAAAGAGTTGAGTGACAGGACTTTGGAAATGTCGCCTGAAAAGACGCCCTGCCACGTCTGGATAATGGGAAACAGAGGGAAGGTGTGTGCGCTTTTGTGGTTTAGTGTGTGTGTGTGTGTGTGTGTGCGTGTGTGTGTGTGTGAGACAGAGACAGTGCATGTGACCATAGGTTGTAAGTGTGCATGTACTGTATCTGCTTCTATGCGCTGACTTGTCTGTGTGGTTGCATGAGGATGAAGGTATGAAAAAGATTGCAAAACAATGACATACTGGCATTTTCATGTGTTCATAATCCCCTAAATGTTTTGTTTTTCCTCCAGTGGTGAGGGAGTGGGCAACTAAACTTGTTTTGAGCTTGAATGGGAACTGAAGTCGACCACGGGTTCTCCTGCAGGCTCAGAAGGGTGAGGGTGAGGTGACGGATACATCACCTCTAGATGTCACCAAATTTCACACATGACACCTTTAAGTGCAACCAAGTTCATGTATTTAACCCTTAGTCCCATATTTTGTATGCTGACTGTGCGAGTTTGAAGCGCAGTATTGTTTCTGTTGCAGACCGTTGCCAAAGCTGAGACATTCCCACAGTTAGTCAGCGGCCTCAGTCGACATGTGGTCAGCTCTTACGCGAAGTGACTCAGCGCTTTTCTTGGAGTAACGGCTTTGGGGTTATACATACGACATGTGATCTGGATTCACCTAAACCATTTGCTCTGAGGTGCGTTGATTGGTCCAGCTCAGTGGCGGAGTACGTGCCTTGGATGCATGAGGTTGTGGGTTCAATCGCCAGCCTCACCATCCATTGGAAGTCATAGCAATAGCTTGGAAGAATCTGGGTCCACAAACAAACACCCCGCCACCTCTTTGGGCCCATACGTGCAGACTCACGCGGAATCACGGCTGGAGCTTCCGCGCCACTCGGAGCTCACTTGTCGGCTTTAGCTCGCTATTCGCTGCTGCGCTGGATTTGTTATGAGATTTTCTTTTTGTCAATAATCGCACAGAGCCGACATGTGCGAACACCTCGGCACAAGTGAGTGATGCACCAGGAGAAACACTACTTTTGGAAAGTTCTCCAACGCTCCTTTCAGCCGAACCCTGAACCGAACCCTGTTTGTGTATGAGTTGTGGGTGTGTGTATGCCTTGTTGTTATGTCGACGCCAGTATAGGTGTGTTGTGTTGTTCTCTCCTCTCGTAGACAACCCAGCAATTTGCCTTAATCTATATTGACTGCTCCTCCATGACCTCACCCCATAGGGTCCAGCAGTGAGGATTTACTCTGAGACAGCCAATCTAAACAACCTGATTTAACTTCTTTTCCTCAGTATGACTGCGAGTGTGTGTGCGTGTGTGTGTGTGTGTGTGTGTGTGTGTGTGTGTGTGTGTGTGTGAAGAAAACAAGGAGAAGTCGCCGAGGGTAGGTAGATGCCGACCACGAATACAGCGGCGCGGCCCATGTGTGCATGTGAGTGAAGCTTGTTTTACAATCAGCGTCTGACATGATGAATGGGACGAAGATGTGAAGTCAGAGATAAAGAAAAGCCCCAGTGGCTCCCTGGGAGCCCACAGCCCAGCCATAAATGTCTCCTCTCCTTTCACCACCAATCGCTGGCTTCGTTCATGCACGTCTGCCTGTGCGGGAGCAGCTCACATATATTTCAACAGGGGGGTTTGATGCGATGGGGAGTCGGTAAGGGGGGGGGTGGTTAAGGGTGGGGGGGTTGTTGTGCTATAAAGTAAGCAGCTTAAAACGTCCACACAAACAAAGTTGGACGGTGAGGGGAGAGGCAGTGACAGCGTTTCCCTGCTCGCTGACTAATTGTTCGTCAGTGGACGTCCATGCATGAAATGTGGACGTGCGCGCCTTTGTTTCTTTGGAGCGGGGGAACCGATGTAAATACGTGTGTCTGTGTGCAGACTGTATGTGGGTGTGTGGGTTGTACCACCAGCTGGGTCAATTTCTATCTCTTTGCTTAATTAATGGTTTGCCGCTGGCACCACTGTGCAGAGAGCTCCGCTCTGTCTGCTCCTGCAGCTTTCACACGAGCTGCGGCGCGTGTACACACAAACAATGGTTTCCTCTGACATCGGCCCACACACACACACACACACACACACACAAACAGGTGCACGTGTAGTTGTGTATAGGAGGAAGAGAAAGAAACTCACATCTGCAACAATATGGGCAGAAATTCAGCCTAAACCTTTTACCGTTGCATTTCAAATCAAGGGCCAAATGTATGTCCATCATTCATACAGCTGCATTTGAATGTGTAGAGTTTAGTTACACCTAGGGGTGAAGTTCTGTGTTGCTACTACACCGAATCTTTCCTGTTCAGATTCATAGGAGAAGCCATGGTCGCCTCGAGTTTGTCCATTCTGGGCCACAGTAAAAACATGGTGGTGCAACATGGCAGCCTCCATAAAGAGGAGCCACCCCCTGACCCTAACCCATGCAGTCACACTGAATATAAACTCCTTACAATATGAATATATTTTTCTATGATTTTTCATTTTCTCATTTCTTTCAAATGATTACACATTTTAAAGCATAATAAAAATAGAGAATAAAAGCCCCCAGCTGGGCCCCGCCCGTCTCTGCCCCTGTTTGGTCGTGTGCTTCCTGTGGGCGCTGACAAAGAACCCAATACACTTTTAGGAAACAATGTAAAAAAAAAAAAAGTTTAGAAAAGATCTGACTTTAATAACATTTTAAAGTACTTACATCACGTCCTTCCTTGTGACTTGATGACCCTCTGAAACCTGCGCCATTATTTGTTGGCCTGCCAAAACAATTACCCGCCCACTCACCCCCCACCACCCCTGTCAAACCCTCGTCAATCTGTCCTCTCCCATTCATGTGTAGCCTTGCCAGTGCGGATGCAGCCCCTCTTGGGGTATTCATTGAATTCTGCCCTTGTAGGATGCAGACAGCTGCAGAAAGCGGCGGAGATTCCTTTCGGGGTGCTGCTCCCTTTTTTCTTCCCTCTTTGCGGCGTTATTAAGATACACATGTTTAATTTATGATCAGAGACTTTCAAAGGAGACCTCAGAATCAAGCTTTGTCCATGTCTTCCATATATATTACCTCATTCTCTGTCCCTCTCCATTTTCGTATCCCCTTTTATCTCTGGCTGGTGCTGTCATGTCTACGCTGTGGACCCTCCAAGAGTTTATACACACACACACACACACACACACACACACTCCTGCGCACAGTCTGTGAAGTGAGCGCTCACACAAGGATTGCTGGACCCTCCGAGCACCAAGAGGGAAAATCCCCAGCTGATTCCAGTTAATTCCAGAAAAACAACATTGGACGTGGCGCGTCTGATGTGCCATTGTTCCACAAACACTATCTGAAGTATATCCTGTGTCAAGTCTGCCAGGGATTGGGCGATAAATCTCCCTCACATTTATCTGCCTGTGATTGGTCCACGTGGGACCAAGGGAATAGAGAGGGAGAGAGAGGAGCTGACAATGTGCAAAACTACGGATAAACAATTGTAATAGGTAATGGCAACAGAGGAGCTGAGGGATTAGTGCTGTGCAATAATGAGAAGCGCATGTCTTTTCCTTGAAATGTGTCACTGCAGCTGATTATGAAGAAACCATGGGTCAGAAAGTTCCTTTGATGTGAAACAACCCCCCCTTAAAGGTGCAGTGTGTAAGATTTGGTGGAACCTAGAGGTGAAGTTGCACGTTGTGTCCATCACCTCACCCTTCTGAGCGTGAAGGAGAACCTGTGGTCCACTTCAGTTGTCTCTAAAACTCAAAAGATGTGTAGCATGTCCACTCTGAGCTACTGTAAAAACATGGCGGCCCCCCTAGAGAGGACCCGCCCCTCATGTGACTATGCCTTAATGGGCTCATTTAAGGGTAATGGAAAAACATAATACATTTAGCTCATCAGAAATTCATGACAAGGTCAGGAAGTAAATTGTTTTGTAATATAAGTGGCAAAAATGACCACATTCCTCCACAGTGCACCTTTAAGGAAATAAATGATATTGAGGTTGTTTGTCTCTGTCGCGTCGAACCGTCCACACAAGCATTTTTCTCACTGTTTGGAACCGGGACAACAAGGTGAGACCCAGTTACTGCCATATTAATGGAGTGTGGATGCCCTCACCGTGATGAGCCGGGAGCAGCCTCAGCCATTCAAATGTTGTTTTCCAACGAGTCAGCAAAATGGTTCCAAATGCATTTCTTACTTCTTTTTTTTGTGTGTGAAAGAAAAGCAAGTTGTTCTTTTTTTTTTTTAAACTGTCCAACGCCACAGAGGAGGCCAGTACTCAGCATTTTATCCCGGTCAAATTACAAAGTAAAAGTATCACATTTGCATTTTTCTTGATAAGAAGGAAATGACTTCATTTCAAATATACCCAGAGTATGGATGATATTAGTAATATGTCATCAGTGATACGTGTTCTCATTATGGATCAATGGTATTTCCTCCCCGAGTGATGCTACTGCTGAAGGAGGTGGGAGTCACATGTTACCTGCCTCCTTTTAACTGGATCGATGAATCATTATTGATTATGTTGAAGAATATGAGAAAACACACACACGTGAATATGAAATGTAAATGAAGTAGAAAGTACACAAACTTGAGAATGTGATATACAGTGAGTAAGAAATTGTACTCTGTTATATCCCACTTCACTCATGCACTTTCTACAGCTCCTTCA
This sequence comes from Chascanopsetta lugubris, assembly GCA_016785325.1. NCBI lineage: Eukaryota > Metazoa > Chordata > Actinopteri > Pleuronectiformes > Bothidae > Chascanopsetta > Chascanopsetta lugubris. The sequence continues at coordinate 36,391 of JAFBJT010009957.1, read as the reverse complement.
CAATAAAAGCTTCCATGAAATAACATATTGTTATTGTGACAGCAAGAACATCTCAGGTCGACCTTGCTCCCGAACAACACCCGTGATGAAGTGGTTTGTCTCGATGGCAGTATCTTATTCTCCTGATGAGATGTTATTATTGATATATTTGCATTGAATAATGAAATTTTGTTTTAATAAAGTGACCTTTGCATTTAGTACGATGAGCCAAACATGGACTGGTTCATCTCACTTAATGATCAACTCTGCAAACGCGAGTGTAGAAAAAAACAAACTATGACTTTTACCATCCTGGATTAGTTTTGTATTAATAAGACAAACGGGCATTGGAATAGTTACACGATCATCACAGAATCTATGTTTCATGATATTATAGACGATATCCTTGTTGCGGCAATCCTATTTTCTATTTTATTGTGAGTCACAGAGTGAGTCTAACCTTGACATGAGCCTGTGACAGGAACAATGTGAGAAGTGGCCTCACCTCTGTTTCATATATGTTCATGTAAATGACCCAATTACCAGGCAGCATGTTCCTTGGCCACCAACGTTGAAGTCAGTGTATGATTTGCATAAGTAATTGGCTTGTTTCTTGTCGTAGGCAATACATTACTCTCTCTCTCTCTCTTACTTCCTGTCTCTCGCCCCTCCATGCTCTCTCTCTCTCTCTCTCTCGCTCTCTCTCTCTCTCTCTCTTACTTCCTGTCTCTCGCCCCACCATGCTCTCTCTCTCTCTCTCTCTCTCTCTCTCTCTCTCTCTCTCTCTCTCCCCGCCCGCCCTCCCGGTCTGCCGCCCCCCGCACCTCCACCGCAC
>JAFBJT010009957.1:0-32600 GCA_016785325.1 Chascanopsetta lugubris | reverse complement strand
GAGCGGGGAAGAGGGAGAGAGAGAGAGAGAGAGAGAGAGATGACTACAGGTGAGAATGTGAACATCCCTCATGTGCAGCGGTGATGAACAACAATCAGGAGACACTCCTGCTCGTCCGTCTTTGAAACAGCTCGGCCCCGCCTCCTCCGCCCGTCGCCCATATTTCTTTGAGATGTGAAGGTGATTGACATGATGGGGGACGAGGATTGCTTTACCCCTCGTCAGACATGACACCTCCCGTAGACTCGGTTGACGGGAGGCTCCCTCCCCGTGTAATGCATGCTCTGTTTGTACCTCAGGGCAAAGATGTCGGGAGAACCTCGTTTCATGGACTCGTACATGACATGAAGGAAAACGTATCATCTGGTCTGTGACGTCCTCGTGTTTCTCTGTCGAAGAAAATTATGACCGTCATTTTTCTTCTGGATCACGAGAGAGAGAGAGAGAGAGAGAGAGAGAGGGTAATGCAAGTCATTTAATGAGCCTCTGTCCAAGACATTACCTTGTCATCTGGGTGCTTTGATGGAGACGTTGAATATCCTGTGGCCTCTGACCTCAGAATATGTTGCTTATAGACACCAGATGTGTTTTCATGGGAGTCAGGAATAATAGACTTAACGCAGTATTTTACAGTGCTAACTGTCATGCGCGCGGCGCGGCGCAGCCGTCATACCTTAAGGTTTGTCACGGGTGATCATGGGATCGTGTAGCAAAGAGGCATCGAGGAAGCATTAGAGCTCTGATCGCCGGGACCACATGTGAAGGTGGTCTGTGCTGCATGTGGCTTCAGTCTCGCATCCGGGGGCCGCGCTTTAAGGACCGCCCACTCATGGCTGCCGACTCCTCAACCACTAAATTCATTACAGAAAATGTTTGCATTGATTCCACATGGCAGCCTGCCACAGTATCAACATCGATCCCCACACATGTTATTGATTTTCTGATTTTTATTTTACTTCTCCATGTGAATGAAATATGATTTTATTGTCGACTCGAGCACAGAGCATCGATCTGCTCTCGCTCTCGCAGTCTCGCCGTCTCTCTCTCTCTCTCTCTCTCTCTCTCTCTAATCATCGGGTATGAAGAGGGTTCACGTTGTACCGGATCCTATAAAGTGAAACACATGGTGACAACACCAACTGGATCATCTCTCTCTCTTATCCGTCACATAATTGAGGCTACATTCACACCAATGGGTTTCCATTCCTCATAAGCGCATATTGCCCCTCAATATTACACGGAAATGCCGACCACATCACAGTTCACAATCAAAAGCAAGAGCAAGTTAAGGCGAAAACGTGTTTAACTGTGTTTAGGTGCTTATTGCCGCTAAAAGTCAAAGGCAGTCAATGTTTACAACGTCACCTTCCCCTTTGATGTTCAAGCCATGATTCATGAGAACCAGCCGGGGGAGCAAATGTTGCTGAATCATCATTTTCAGTCAAGTCGGTTTTGGCTCGCCCACATGTGACCTGCGGTGTATCGTTTGCACGTGTCAACCTCAAGCAGCAACCTCCAGGGCTGACGAACAAGACCAGCAGGGAAGTGGAAACGCTTGCAGTTCACAAGGTGGCCACTTGGGGCGAGTCAATCTCCAAAGACTCCCATGTTAAAATGGACAACTTTGGAGGTGCATTAAACATGTCGGTCCGCTACAAGCCTCATGAGCACAGTCATGCGTCAACATGGGCAGCACCTATACCATCTAACACCCAGGCTCTATAGCAGTGAGGCAATAGGTTGGGGTTGGGGTTAGGGTGCTGGCCGGTTGCACCCCCCCCCGCCCCCCCTCCCTCGACCTCATGCCCACTAAGGTCGCATGCACAGATGTCACCTGCATTGCCTCCCATGTGATTGTTTGCAGACTTGCCAGCGAGGGCTGAAAGGTTCGCTCTCGGTCATAGATCACGGATCAAGCACGACCCGACTGAAGGAGTTCTGTTTGACGCCGTCCAAAAACTGTGGGTGAGACACAACCAACGCAGTGGTGAGGAGGTTCCTCTGAGATGGTTGTGTTCGGAGAGGGAGAGTCAAACTTGGGAGACACAGAGGAGTGGAGCAATTATCATCCCTTTCCACCCGGGGGTTAATAATTAGCAGGCACCACAGCCGTCAGTGGAGTCACCAGCTGCAGCATCACTTGAATCATCACTTCTTCTTCTTCTTTCCAAGGAGCCAGGAGAGATAAAAGGGAAAGTTAATCTCTTTTTTTTGTTTTGGGCTGTTTGGGGATTAAAAAGAAGTAAAAAAAAAAAAAAGAAAAAAAAGAAAGAAGACAAACAACCATTATTTCCAGACTAAAACTTCTGGAAGACAGAGCTGTGCAATTTGGAAAAACATCCATCAAACGCTGTAATTAAAACATGAATATAGCGGTTTGGAATCATCGTCGCTCTGAACTCTCTCAACCTCTATCCGTCCCGCTTGTTTCAGTGAACAACACATTTATTCAAAGCGCATCATGAGAGGCTGTTTATGATGCAAATGATATGGTTGGTGGAGTTGTTGATTGGCACCGAGCCCCCTTAGGCGATGGCATCCATTGGAGAGGAAGGTGAAGGACTGCTCCTCCGTCTGATAGATCTCTCTTTCTCTTGTCTCTCCGCTCGACTCTCAGCGGAGGCCCGACCCGCTCGGCCTCTCTTTCAGCAAATGTCACTGTTAATTATGGCGAGCTCCTTGTTCCTTAACGCGTCGTACGTCGCCGCCGCTCCGGGTGTTTGACTCGGGGTCCCACAGATGAATTAGGCTGCGATGACCTCTGCGCGGCGAGGGGGTGCCGCATGAAGGTAATTGCTCCAATATCCTCAGCAGCGGGGATATATAGTGCTGACAAGTTGGTATTAGTCAAACATGGCGGTTCAGAGGGCAGCCGCTGTGCTCCGCCGGCTGCCAGGTGATGTGGGAGTCTGCTGCGTGGATATTTAACACCCATACTCATCACATGGGGATAATCAGGTTTTGGTTGTATTTCCTATGAGCCATTCACAACCTCCAGGAGAGGAATGTGTGCACGGATTGAAAACTGTGAACACTTCACGGGGCCAGTGTGTAAGATTACACCGAATCATTTCCATTTCTACCGACAGATACTGAGAAATGATATCGATGTTTTTATGAATGTATAATCACCTGAATGTGTGTTTGATTGTTTATCCAACCCTTGGATGACTTTTTATTTACATTTGAAGTGGATCCTAAATACGGGCCTGTAGAATGGAGAAGAATAAACTTTCTGAGTTTTGATCATAACCGATAGCCACCATAGGGTCTCCCTCACACTTCAAAGGGAAAGGTATGTCGACTGTGATATGTAGATTTACCACAAAACAAAGACAAGCAATACAAAGCAAAACCCCAAAGTAAAACAAAGAAACGTAAAGTAAAGCAAAAACAAAGAAAAAGCATAGAAAAGAGAACCAAAGCAAAGCAGAGCAAAACAAAACTACCTCTGAACAGCTTGTCAAACTCAGTTTTGCCGCCATTAATCTCAAAGGCAGCAGCAGATACCCATGTTCCACTGGCACTAATCACTGTAATTAAAGTGCCAAACTACAGTAATGTAGAGCCTGCGCTGTGATTAAATCAAAATGGCGGTGACATTATATTCCTGATCCACGTGTTTTGGACGTGCTGATCCACGGCCTCAGATTGCTCTTTAGTTTTGCTGTGACTCATTGTGATTGATGTTACATTTGGGGGGGAGCCGGAGTGACCTCACATTTCCCTGGATTTTATCAGTGGACAGAGCTCTGAGTGATGACATCATATTTCACACGCAGCTGAGGACAAAATTGATGACATCACAACGCAGGTGTGATGGGCGTCACTTTCTAAACACAAAGTCATAAGTCATAGCAAGAGGCTGGAGCCCTGGATGGCTGTAAGCGTGTGTGTGTGTGTGTGTGTGTGTGTGTATGTGTGTGTGTGTGTGTACAGTATATACGCGCAGCATATTTCCTCTTAATCCTGCATCTTTATCATGTGGCAAAGCCAGAGAATGTGCGTTTTCACTTTCCTATCAGATGTGATTAAACTTAACGGTTTTTCCTTGAGGAAAAAAAGAGAAACACAGCCGGAGTGATTTCTATACCCCATAATTTCCAAAGGCTGTATTTTCACGTCTCTGTGTGTGTGATTATGCATGTGAGGCCTTCAGCTTCTACATGTGTTTAGCTGTGTGTGTGTGTGTGTGTGTGTGTGTGTGTGTGTGTGTGTGTGTGTGTGTGTGTGTGTGTGTGTGTGCAATGGATAAGGAATCATCATAATGGCTTTGTGTGTGTGTGTGGGTTGTTCCTGCCACTTGTGTGCAAATGCGTGCAAACACGTCTGACAGGCGATCAGATGGGAGTTTACCCCGAGCTCTCATGTGTCCGTCATTTCTTCCATTAAAAACAACACACACAAAAAAAAGACAAATTAACAACACGAGAGGGCGAGTGGTGTCTCTCAGAGCGATATCTGGAGAAGGGGAGGATTACGGCGGCGGGGGGCGGGGGGCGGGGGGACTGGTGGGGGGGGGGGGGGGGTTTGTAAAATCCCCCCCCTCAAAAACACAGGGGGGGGGGGGGGGGGGGGGGGGGGGGGGGGGGGGGGGGGGGGGGGGAGTTATGAAACATCCACACATTCAAACAGACAGTCAGGAATGTATGAGTGACACAATGAGGCCAGGAGCTGTTAACAAACACACAGACCAAAATGATGTTATTTAGTTGATGTTGGTAATAAACACCTCTGGAATGAAAATCCCTGCGAATGGATGGCCCCCGGCTGGAAACGTGCAAATGCGGCCGTGCTCTAACGGATGCCTGTTCATAAACACCGCCGGGCAAATCTCTTTGTCAATAGCCTGTCAGCGATGTTCCATTGTATTCCTCATTATCAGGTGCCTGTTCATAAACACCGCCGGGCAAATCTCTTTGTCAATAGCCTGTCAGCGATGTTCCATTGTATTCCTCATTATCAGGTGTTCCCGTTGGGGGGGGGGGGGTGATCTTAATTTGATCAGCGTCGTAAGTCCCCCCCCCCTCTCTCTCGCAAGCTCATCCTTTTATGAGTGGAATTACAAATGGCACGATTAGAAAACTTTCCATAATGGCCGTGAGAATTAGCAGGCTAAGCACGTTGGGGGGGGGGGGGTGATCTTAATTTGATCAGCGTCGTAAGTCCCCCCCCCCTCTCTCTCGCAAGCTCATCCTTTTATGAGTGGAATTACAAATGGCACGATTAGAAAACTTTCCATAATGGCCGTGAGAATTAGCAGGCTAAGCATACACTAATGCTATTGTACCCTCATCAATGATGTATAGCTGAGCTCTTCAGCGGCGGTGGCTTTTTCCGCGGAAGCAGCCGCCGCCGGAGAACGACACAGAGAGAGAGAGAGAGAGAGAGAGAGAGAGATAAAGAGAAAGAGAAAGAGAGAGGAGTGGAGAAAATACTGTTTGAAAAAAGAGAATCAACTAATAAGAGATGAATGTTCTTTGGCTCCAACTGACACTCGCCACTATTATCCCGCAGCCCCCTTTGCTTTGAGCAAGTCTGGCTATTAGCTTTGTCCCGGGCCTATGAATCTATATTTTCGTTTCGACCCGAAGAGCCATAAAGGGACGGTGGAACATCAATTTCTTCCTGGGACTTCAAAGGGGAGAAGACGTGAGGCCCCATAGAGCCGAGCCACTGCTGCGCCGCACGCTGAAGCCAGGGATATCAAAGGCTTTTTACATTCATAGCTATAATGAAAGAGCGGAGAGAGAGAGAGAGAGAGAGAGAGAGAGAGAGAGAGAGAGAGAGAGCGCACAAAAGAGGGCTCGATAGTTGCCCAGTCCTCTCCTCTGTGCTTTAAAAAAAAAATTTTTTTTTTTTTTAGTTGTGATCGTGCCTAAGTATCTGGCCGAGTTGGAGGGGAGGTCTGGGCTCTGCAAAGCGCGGGGCCCTCGTTGCGAGAAGCGCTAGAAAGCTCATGCACACGAGGGAAGGGACAATGTGCTCGTAATATCAGTATCAGCGGTGTCCTGTCTTAATTCACTTTTATTACATCCATTCATAACGCTCTCATAATGATGAGATGGATCCCAGCCAGGGGGATTTTCACAGTGTCACCTTTATTATCGCACCCTGCGATTTGTCATTTGCTCCCTCTACAGGTCTCCGTAATGAGGACGAGCTCGACGCCGCGGAATTAGATCCGAGGATAAGACGGCGATATGTATTCGCGATGGTTAACCCTGTGCTCGTCCATCGCAGGGGAGCCCCGGCCCCTCCCTCGCAGAACAGGCTGTTCTGATTGGCCAACGGGAGGAGTCGCTGGTTATTGGTCAAACGACTCCAGGTGATGTGGAGAGTGTCTCTGTAAGTTGGCGTGTCCGAATCTGTGATGTCAGTTATGTGGGTTAACAGGTCAAACGGGGAGGGTGTCAGCGGTAGAGCATGTGCTCTGACTGCGTTAGGTCAAGGGTTCAATTCCCAGCCTCTCCGTGCGCCTTTGGATGTCCCTTAGGATAAAAGCGCCTGCTAAATGGAATTGTAGAACTGTAGTAATGTCAGCTCAAACGGGAAGTGATGTCGGCTCAAACAGGAAGTTGAACATAAATCAAACAATAGACTTGAAAGCAGCCTCTAAAAAGTGCTTTAACTTATCAAGAATGTTTGATATCAAGTTTGGGACATTTTCACATTTCTTATCGCATACTCGCAATTTGTCATGTGCTCCCTCTACAGGTCTCTACACCCTCTGCAATGAGGAGGAGAGGATAAGAGTCCGACAACAACACGTATTCTTGATCATTGACCCCGTGCTCGTCCGAAGAATCGCACTTAATGCCAACAGATGGGGGAGAGTCGGGGTTTTAAAGCAGCAGCAAGAGAAAGTATCTCAATAAGGGTGAGGCGAACATATTTCAGACACACACACACACACACATACAGGTATGTGTTATAAATAGTTTGTCTTCCAAAAGTCGGGAACACACACAGCTCCGCTCAGCTGGAGCTGAAGTCGTTAGCGTGTGATAAAATATGGTGCGGCGTAATACATCACATGCACAGACATAAGGAAACAAACTGTTTTGTTACAGAGCGAATAAACATTTAGTGGGCCAACGTGTGTGTGTGTGTGTGTTTGAATCCGGGCCTTCATTCATCTCGCTGCCGACAGAATGGGAGGGAACCATCACACAGTGTTACTGTAAGGCTGTGTAAGGAGAGAGAGAGAGAGACCGGCTGCAGGTCAGACACAAAACAGCTGTTTTCACACCAGCGCCGGGCCGATAACGTCCCGCTGAAGAATGACGAACGCGCTTATTAATTCTTTATCAGCTGATGGTATGTCCCGCACTCCCCCGGCTGCATGAGGACACTCTCATTCATCCGAGAGAGTAAAACTGCTCCACGGGATATTTATACGCAAGATACCAGATAAGGCTTTAAAAGCAAAAGTCACCATGACGTACATGATCGAGTTTGAACACACTGATGTGAGGTGCGCCAGTGCATGTTCTCTCCCACATATGTTACTCGTACGCCCTCCGGGTCTTTCTGCTGGAGGGGATTTCTAATGTATCTTCCTTAGGTGGAGGCAATTTGGGGCAACGAGAGACGTTTCATCACCGAGAGAGTCGGACATTTTGGGAAACACTCTTGTTCACTTCCTCCCGAAGAAGAATTAAATGAGGGGAGGATCGATACCACTCAGATGCCGGTACAGTAAATAAGCCAGACGCTGCTTGGCTTAGTCGAGCGGCGGGACAGTTCGGAAATAGCAGCCATTCTGAGTCTGTAACGCAAAAATCTGCATTTAGTGCAAAGTCTGCACGTTTCTTTGACAACAAAGCACTGTAATCTGCTCCCTGTCTTTAGTCATGAGTCGGCGTTGTTTATTTTGAATCTGTGAATTGGTCGTTCTTTGGCCAAGTGACGTTTAAAGGGGCCGTAGGAAGGGAGCAAAGGGTCACAGGTATTTCGGCAGCCTCTGAAAAAGTGTTTTTAAATAATCAAGAGAGCAATATTCACCATATATGATGAGGAAACAGTTGTTGGTACAAACTATAAAATCCTCTAAAAGTGTTGCGCGTGCAATAAATCATGACGTGAAAAAGAGGGCGCCCCGATCAAATGTGAACAACGTGACAAAGACATGAGCCTTGGCGTGGAACTCTCAGGTGTGAAAATGCCTCCGCGGTCACCGCTGTCTGGATCATACTGAAAGTACAAATACCAACATAGTCCTACGGGTATTTACTAACATTTCCCCGACCTTGTCCCTTTGTTTGTTTCTAATCCTTGTGGACACGTGGCCCACACACTCGGTCTTTCTTCAGAACCTTCTCTTCTCCCTCTCTTGCCAGCACACTGGCCATCACCCCCGTTGATTCCTGCTCTCTCTCCATGAATAGAGGGACCTTGGCTGTCACCATTGAAAACCGGATTCCTCATTGAACAGGAAGCCCTTGTCCTTACATAGCTCCTCCTGGTGTACTAATGGCAACATCAGTCCCCCATCTGGTGTCCATCGTTTGGATTCAGGGCAGGTCCCCGTCGCAGCAGATCCATCCGATTAGTCCCTCTCATCGATTTGTGCTGGCTCGTCATGACTTAGTCAACCCAAGGTGTCTCTTCTATGACATGCTGTCTCCCTGTGATTTAGTTTGCCAATGCTCTAAGTGCATTGAGTGTGACAATAAAATCTTTAATCTAATATGCATCCTAAAGAGGGAGGCGGCCCGGGAATCAGGAGCGAGCGGGGGAGCGAGGCAGGAGAGGGGAGGTAATGTTCGTGATGAGCTCGGATGTAATGGGAAAGGTTGATGTCAGGTTTGTGAACAGGAAGGATGCAGACAGTTGACGTCCGGACACCTGGTTTGCTTTTTGAAAACAGTCCTGATTGATAAATGCGCAGTTTGTGGTGGCACTAAAGGGACAGTGTGTAAAGTGTAGTCTTGAAGTTGCCGACTGTAACACCTCTCACCATGGCCTTTCATTCCAAGCATGAAGAAGAAGTTAGACTGAAGACACTAAGGACATTTAGCGTGTCAGTTCCAGGCTACTGTAAAAACCAGAGAGGACCCACCGCTGATGGAAATACAAAGGACTAAACCTAGAGTGATGAAAACGACAATTCATACATTTAGGTGACCCAAAATTCTATTTCATACACTTCCTAACAACAAAAAGGGGACATTTTCACAGGATCAGGTCGGAGACTATTGGAAGCTTAGTGAATTCAAAACTACCGAAAAAGGTTAATAATCGTAGTAAGGCTTTTGTCAGAGTTTGGGGTCTGTAGATCGTGATCACATGTTTTTGTGCATATCACATAAGCCCTTCATCTATTCTAGGGGACACTTTTAGATATTTTCGTCCATCTAATGTTCTAAATGTCTTACTGCTCCATTTCCTGTTTTATTCTCACACGTGGGGAAAATTCTAGAAATGGTCCAGAACAACATCAGTTCTCACAAACAGCAAATCTGGGAAATTTCAGGAAAATGTCTGAATCCACCAACACAGCCGTATCAGCGCTTGTTTCCAACACTTACTGGAATATATATCCTCATGCATAAATAAGAATTAGGACCATTATCTTCTGAAATAGCCATGAGGAATTCCCATTTGCGCTCAGAGGGAGATAAAATCCCATTTTCTCCTGATATGTAACCTAATCGCGGTTTGGAGCATATGACAGTGTGAATGGGGTTACGGGGGAACGAGGCATGCGTGGAGACGAGGATCCCGGCGCCTGGGATTGTGCGAGTGCATCATATTCATGGGCGTGTGAGCTGTTTATCAATGAGACTTACACACACACACACACACACACACACACACACACACTGAATAGATCATTACCCAGATCCCAGTGTATCCCAATGATGCCCTGTATCTCTGTAAAAGGATGGAAGGATGCAATATCTCGTGAAATAAAGTGAAAGCATGGGTGTTATATGATTCTTTAAAAGGTGTCTCAAGAGCATTTTCTCCTTTTTATTGTCTCTGGTATTAAAAGCATCCATTATGGTGGTGCCACTTGTGTCTGTGCTGCTTACATGTGGGGCACATAGGTTCAACGGAGACAAAGAGATTCGATCGAACGCTTCTCATTCACGCTTTTGTCAAAACTGTGCGAGATGTGATTTTCGAAGCTGTCACAATCCTCTAATTGACATATCTGACCATTCAACGAGGCCGTCTCTTGTTTCCATGTCCATAATAAAGGCCTGTTGGCACGTCTGACCGGCCATGTTGACACCAGACACACTCTCACATCTTTTTAATGAGTCAGTGTGATGATGGTGTCTCTAATTGTCACTGTGACATAAAAAAAAAAGGTGTGCACCACCTACTCTGCCTTCCCCATCTCACCCTGCTGCGACCCCGGCAGCTGTGTGAGCGCACGGTTCACCCTGTGGTGAAAGAGGGGAAATTCCTGGGCTCCATGCCAGATACTTGTCATTTTTGTCTTTTTAAAAAATCTGAAGCGCCCTGATGAAACCGGTTACGCATCAAAAAGGCTGATTCAACAGCTGCAGCCTAAACTGGGTTTGACAGTGAAGTGTCAAATTTAAATGGTTTTAGAGGCGACTCGGTTCATACAAAGGGACGCAAGAGACAGCGAAGACAAAAATCTTCATCCCTCTAGTAAAACACATCATTGGGTCGCTGATTGTCCGCATTGCCCCCCCGCCCCCCCCAGCCCATCAATCAAAGAGTAGGAATAAACCAAATGGAGTTCAAGCCATCATTGCACGGCAGCCAGGGGGAAAATAGGCCCGCGTGAGAAGTAATCAACGCAGCCCACTATGATAGTGACAGCGGGTTAAGAAGGGGACAGTGAGGGAAAGGCTCTGTTTCTGCGCGGCGGAGAAAATGAAAGCAGCTGGGGGTCCGCGCCGTGTGCACTCGTCGGTTAAATATGCTTGTTATCAAGTGTGGTTTTTTTTTGTGTGAGAGTGAGAGAGAGAGAGAGAGAGAGAGAGAGAGAGAGAGAGAGAGGGCGATGAGACGCAGCAGGAGAGGAATGCAGTCATGGCTGTAAAGTGGGTGTGAAAACAGCCATGTTCACTGACCTCCAGGCTGACCTCTCCCCACCCCTCTCCCCTGGTAGTTGATAGTGTCCTGTGTGTGTGTGTGTGTGGGGGGGGGGGGGGGGGGGGGGGGGGGGGGGGCGTGCACATGTCTGTGGGTGTCTATGTGAGCATGCATTGTAAAAAAAAAAAAAATAAATCCTTGAGAAAATGTGTTTATGTGATAAAACTTGCCTGAGATTGGGATGTGCTAATGCTGCTGGTGTGTGTGTGTGTGTGTGTGTGTGTGTGTGTGTACCCTTCTGTGATGAAGGCTGGAAGTGAACGGCCCTTAGTTTGCACCCGTCCAAGAAAAGAGGTCAAGAGGATTATCTTAAAATATTAGCCGCCCTCTCACCCCTCTCCTCACTCCCTCTCTCTCCCTCCTCCTGTTCGGCACCTGTTGCACAAATACAGGCTAAAGTGGATTTTCTCAGTTTTGCAAATACATCAACTGTTTTGCACAATTTTACATATGTATTTAATTTTGTTTATGGGCTAAAGCACACGTTAAAGAAAAAATAATGAATAATGACATATTTTGTGAAATATTTCATGACCTCTTTAGTCAGGTTTTTACACTTTTATTGCTTTTGGTAATGTATAAAACATCTGTATTTAGGGTTCGGGTTGTTTTGTATTCTCTTGTGTTTTTCTACTTCATCACCTCGACGTGTCATCTGGACTGAAAAGAAAAGAAAATTAAGTTCACACATGTTTTGAGAAACGATTTGCTATTTGTCATATTTAATCCCTCTCTTCTAAATACACGTGTGCATGTGGACTATATTCCAGCTCTCAGAGTTAAATCAGGAGAAAAATCTGTTTAAAAACACAGAACCAGATGCTGCCGAGCTGCTCTGGATCCACGTGAAATCATGTTACAGTTATTTTCTTTAGGGATTTCCCACCTGAGATTTTTTTGGGGGGGGCTGCTGCTCGTTTTCTAAAGTTTCATAAATCCTCTCGGTGAGCACTTGTCTGATTTAAGGCGACGACAGACGCGGATCCCCCCGGTCGGTTCGCACTCGAACTTGTCCCCCCAGGGCTGAGTCAGCGATCCCGCTTGGTTGCCACTGCGGGGCGTCTGGGCGCCGGAGCCGCGCGGCGCAGCGCGGGCACAGCGCACGGTGCAACCCCAGCCAGCTCAGCCCGCTCCCCGCACCGGGCTGAGCCGAGTCATCCATCTCCGAAACCACCGGAGCCTGCGAGTATGACCACCGACTCCAGGCTTTTACGCACAGACAGGGCAGAGGACAAATGTGTCCGGAAGTAGAATTCATATGTTTAAATAAGGTCGAATATATAGTTTTTTTTTTTTAAATTAGTAATAATTACAAAAAATGTAATGTGACTTTTGATCATTAAAAAAAAGAAATGTTGAAAAGTAAAGTCTGCAATTAAAAAAACCTAAATAATTATTTGTCATCTAAGTTTTTGTTATTTTAACATAAAAAGTATACTACTACTATTAATATAATAACAACAACAACAACAATAATAAAAAATAACAATAATAATAATAATAATGATAATAATAATAATAATAATAATAGTAATAATAATAATGATAATAATAATAATAATAATAATAGTAATAATAATAATGATAATAATAATAATAATAATAATAATAATAATAATAATAATAATAATAATAATAATAATAATAATAAACTACTTTCTAGTCCGCTGCTTCCATATCACTCCATGTGACGCGTCTGCCAGCGGAGGAATATCTAAGTGCGAGTCCCCAGCCCCTGTACTTGCCCCCCACCCTCTCCCTCACCCCGCCCCCTCCTCCAGCTCTACCTCCCCTGTAATTGAATTAGCTCGGTTTTAGGTGGAGGTGGTGGTGGCAGTACTGGTGGAGGAGGAGGAAGAGGAGGGAGGAGGGAGGGTGTGGTCACGGGTAGGGGGCGTGGCTTGGCTTTGTTCGAGCGACGCCCATTCAAATCGTCTCAAACCAATGGGACCGTCCCCCGCTCCTTCGCGAACCAAACCCACTCGCTCAGTCGGCGTTTCGGAGGGAGGCTGCCCGGCTGCTCTTGGTTGTTGTTGCCCCCCCTCCTTCTTCTCCTCCTCCTCCTCCTCCTCCTCCTTCTCCTCCTCCTCACCCCTCCTCACCTCTCTCACCTTCCTGCGCGTCCCGGCGTCTTCAACGCCACCACCTCATCCTCTCTCCCTCCAAAATTAAAACACCACAGAAGAAGAAGAGGAAGAAGAAGAAGAAGAAGAAGAAGAAGAGGAGCACAAGGCGCGCGCACGCACATGGGAGAGCTGTTCCTACGCAGTGGCTCGTATATGAGGAGGACACTCGCGGATGTGGACACTCACACGGAGACACGCGCAGGGGAAGAAGAGGAAGAACAACGCAGCGACGCGGACGTCTGCTCCTCCGGCACCGACAAGGAGTCCTCCGCGCCTCGGCCGTGATACCTCCGGGGTAAACCTCCGCTGAGAGAAGGGATTTATTTTCCTGTGGAGTGTCCACGACTCGAACACGCAGACTGCCTGGCGTTAAAAAAAGTTGCGTGGACATGGACATCTGACGTGCGCCACACGGCGTCACTGGACACAACAGGGGCCCCTCTCTCTCTCTCTCTCTCTCTCTCTCTCTCTCTCTCTCTCTCTCTCTCTCTCTCTCTCTTCTTCGTCACATCTCGTACTGGCTCATCCCCTGCGCTTTGACTCTGGACTAAGCAGGAGAAGAAGAAGAGCAGGAGGAGGGAGTGTGTGGACCAGTTGTCATTTGCGGTGGCCCACGCAGCATCCACGCAGGAGCTGTCCCCGCAGAGACCGTGGACGCGCCGCAGGAGCCGCTCGCTCGCTGCGCATATTCGCGAATCTGCGGCTGTGGAGCGGAGCAGCGCGCGCGCGCGCGCGCGTGTGTGTGTGTGTGTCAGCAGCAGCTCCACGGATTTGTCAAAGCTGACATCCCGCGTGGAGCCTCAGAGTGAATAACAATTATTATAAAATTCAAAAACCCGCAGTGACGCTTTTCGGTTGCCTCGCCTGGCCCCCGTCACAATCTGTGTGATCTATTTCTTTTTTTTTTTTTAAACACCGTTTCCTTGTGCGCAAACTGCGCCAGAGAACAACAACAACAACAACAACGCACATACGCGGACACACACACTTCGAAGGAGTCCACATGTGAATGAGAGCCGCCTGTGTCACCTGTCCCGGCTCCTGACTGACTGACTGTGACTGACCCGCGAACACCGAAGAGGAGGGATACGTGCCCAACTTCGCCTGTAGTGATGCTGCAAGTGGAAATGGTCCTGTTTGTCAGCCTGGTGCTGTTGATGTGTGTATTCAGCCAGGAGCCCAGTTCCAAAGTGGTGGCCGACCGCTACGCCGTCTTCTGGAACCGGACCAACACCAAGTAAGTGGCCGCGCTCACCGGGGGCTGCTCCGCCGGGCGGAGGAGGACGGAGGAGGACGGAGGAGGCGAGGAGGCTGGAGGAGGAGAACCGGCGATGCGTCCGCGTCTCCTCCGCGCTCCGCATGCATCCTCCCCGGGTTATGAATCTTTGTTTTTCCGTCTTCACTGCAGTGAGGGCACGGTGCCAAAAGCACCTGAAGGTGCAGAGGTGTTCAAGGAAAATCTGTCCGTTTTTGTTTATTTTATTTTAAATACCTATCTTTACCTAATCCACGTAACCTCCCCCTGGGGGTACTAGGTGTTTTTTTTTTAATACCGTGCGTAATGAGGCCTGTGTGGAGCTGCGATATTCCTCCACGTGAGGATATTCAAGGGCTTTCGTGGTTGTGGAGCTGTAAAAAGGCTGTAAAAGCTGCTGCGTTATCTTGTGTTGTTGGTTCGGTATTGACACAACCCCATTGGTCCCATTAGCACCAGTATAACTAGTCCCAACAGAGCTGGACGTTGGACATCATCAGCACAAACACCGGCAAAGTCCATCCATGCAGACTCAGTATGCGTAAAACTTCAGCTGCAGCTTTTGTACGTGGTTCTGTGTTTACTGAGTGGTCTCAGGTCTTGTGTAAATATTTCTATATGAGGAGCTTAATGTGTCAGGTCTATATGGAACAGCTGCTTCACAGAAAGTCTCAGTATAGGAGAGATTCATGATTATTACACTGGAAGGAAATGAGTCTGTGTAATGTTCTAATGGGGAAAATGGATTATTTGGGTGGTTTTAAATTTGGATTTTTGGGCTTAATCCGATTACAACTTTTCAAAAGTCGCTTAAATGGAAATTATTTTTGTTTACATTTCTTAGTGAAATCTGAATATGTGCCATTCATATCACGTCATTGAAAAACTATGTGACATTTTGTGGAAAATAACCCCTCAGATAATTTTGCTCAAGAAAAAAGAAAAACCTAAAGAATGCAAATAAATGCAGGAAAATAAAAGAGGGGGTGTCGTTAAAGCGGTGATGGCTGCGCCGCATGGAAACTGGTGACTAACCCTTTAAAAGTTGTGAAAATGCCTCACACTGTCGAACACAGTTTCCATAAAAGAGTTTCCTCCCATAAACAAGTTCCCTTTTTAACTTTTACTGCACTTTTTTTTCCCGCTGCTATAAATATATACATACAAAACTTTTATTTTTATTCCAAATAATTGAAATACTGAAAGAATTTTTATATCTTACTCAGAAACAGTTACGCCAAATCACCTCCAGCAACTTCCTCAGTTGTGCTCTAACCCCGTCTCGGCTCGGCTCGGCTCGGCTCGGACAGCCTTGAGTGGCCCCGGCGTTGGGCGCGCATGTTTGTTTCGAAGGCAGCGTTTCCCTGCTCGAGTCCCCGGTGGGGTGGAGACTGTGCGGCCTTGTACAGAGGCTTATTAAAGTCTAAACAGTGCTGCTGGAGTTTACACAGATCTTTCAGTCTCACGCTGCCAAGCACACTCAGTAGTTGTGGAATAGAAACCCTCGCTCGGCTCGAAAGCCATTAATAGCACACGGCAAATTTGTTGTACAACTATTTACATTCAGCCTGAACTTTGGGAAAACATGATTTATTTCTCAAAGCGATTAGTGGTCAGAGGTGGGGTTGGGGGGAACAAACGCAGGGTTGATGGCTCCCCCTGAAGTCAGGGCCGGTCTCACCGGGGTGCTGAGATCCTGGACGTAGATAGACCAGGGACCATGACTGTCGTGGTCTTAACTCTCTCGCTCGGGCTTTTGTTTATTTATCGAGAACTTTTCTCCAACAGAGGCAAACACAATTTCAAGATCTCTCCCCTCGATAGAGCCGCTCCAATTAGACTCTCTACCTTTTCTTTTTGGACTCAGAAAAAAGTTTGTAACCGGCGCGCTGCTCGGTTAACTTGATATCTTCCAGATGTGCTGACAAGTTTTTCGTAAGTAAAGGGAAAAAGTAAATCTGCTAATCTGAGATCTGACGCGTTAACGCCGCGAGTTAAAGCGAGCATAAGGAACTTTGTGACCCCTTGGAGTTGTTGCGTCTTCCCCCTCTGAGAAACAGATACTAGTCTCGTCTGTTTCTGACGCTCCGACTCGCCTGAGGAAAGGAAACAGGTTTTCACAGCGGCAGTAACGCGGCTAACGGCAGTCACTCCATTCTACTTAGTCCGAATAGAGTTGCTGTGACTCTCGCCCCTGCAGGGTTGAGGGGAGGGAGTCAGAGAAGGTAACAGGGACGGCAAACGTCTTATTGATGATTCAGTGAATAAATATTGAGCCGCTCTCTTTGTGCATTACCGTAAAGAGGCGGCGTGACGCTGTAACCTAACGTGCCTTTGTTCCTCGGTGGTTTCACCGAGACCACGTCTGCTCCAACTATTGAAAGTGTGAATGCCCCGGCCGCACAAACAGGCACCAATGTATAAGTCAGGTAATCACAGTAATAAATTAAATAGCAGTGATGCAATTTGTCATTAACACAATGTGAGCTGGGTTCTTAAAGGGTAATTGCAACATTTTTTTGTTTTTTTACGTTCTTTCTCTGTGTCGGAACAAGGTCACACAGGGCTTCTTTTGCTGCCGCACAGGAGAAGCCATTCATTTTCCGCAACACATGAAACTGCAGCTTCCACAGATTCTTTGAGAAATAGCCCGAGCTGGATAATCCATCACACGGAGGGAAATCTCTTTTAATTGTGCTCAAATGGGATTTCTAAAAAATTAGTGTCAGCTCACACAAATCGGGGGTTTTCACTAGAAATGAAAGGTTGTGCATTTAAATCTTTAAAAAAGCTACAAAGACTTAAGTAAAAGTTATTTAACTAGAAAATGTTGAAAAAGTTTCAAAAAAAGAGAAAAAAATCACTTATGCTATACTCGAAATAGAATTATACAGAGTGAAAAAGTATAAAAGTACACATCTGCTGTTGTTCGATACAAGACTTTTACAACTTTGACTATCAGATATGTTGAATAGGAAAAATGTTTTTCCTCGCTTGAATCTCTATTTGTTTTTCCAGTGGTTGGAAACACAAGCTAATGACTAATTACTGTGGAATTTTATCACTTTAAAGTATCGTAATGTGCGATAGCCGCGCCGCAGTCGCGTCTCGCGGGTGTTTGTGTTGTTGTTGGGGATGATGTGGGACAGCAGAGGGGATTTCCTCGCTGTTGATTCTGGCTTCTGTCCGTCCTTAAGTTTCACTGCTGGAAACTTCTGTATCACTCAAAATAAGTTGTTTATGCGCTTATTTATCTCTTTCATGCCTCCTACTTCTTTTCTGACACTTCCTTGGAGATCTTGTCCATTGAAGAGTTGTCTTTAGGGTCAGAGACCGTCGAGAGTTCCTTTAACTTGAAATGAGTTGAGACACAGAGGGACACACTTTCTCTCTGTGGACTCTTCTGGCGACTATTATTCTAATGAGGAGACGGACAGCTGCTCTGGTGGTGTCTCAGCTGTACTTCCCTCCCTTTCCTTCCCTTGCTGCTCTCTCTCCTTCCTCACATCCCTCCTCTCAGCTTCCCCTCTCTCTCTCTCTCTTTCTCTCTCTCTCTCGCTATCGCTCTCTGTGTGAGTGTCTCTTCACCAGAGCTCGGGAAAACAATTAGATATTTCGGGAGTCCCTCCTCGGTTGATGGTGAAAAAAGACACGCAGAGGTCAGACGCGTTCTCTGAGCAGCTCGGGAAGGAGGTCACACACACACACACACACACACACACACACACACACACACTCACTTACACACACACACTCAAAGCAGAAAGTTGGCCGGGTGAATGACAAACACGCAACTCTCCTTGAAGGGGGAAGTTGTTATTAACATAAACAGTTTGGCTTGGGGTTGTGATCATGGTAATTGCTCAAGGTGAGACTGCATATTCTACTGCATAATATGTCGTGTGACAAACAGCCAGGGAAGCAATGCATTGTGGGTCATTTTCACAGTTAATATTGTTTCCGTACAATGCACTGTAACTGGAGGCCTGCATGAGGTACCAGTGTAGACGACAGCTTTCTTTTGTTGCTACCATGTCTTTTGTGCGTGCATGTATTTGTGTTTGAGCATGCATGTGCATGTGCATGTGTGTGTGTGTGTGTGTGTGTGTGTGTGTGTGTGTGTGTGTGTGTGTGTGTGTGTGTGTGTGTGAGTGTTCACATGAGGCATGAAAGGCACCAAACGAGCCATGAGGTCATATAGGGCTTGTTTCCTCTGCTATAGACTCATACTGCAACATAATTACATCTTTCTCCTTTGGACTTCTCATTATCTGCCACAGACCAGTGGAACCAGAATAAAAGTCTTGTCAACTTGTGCTTTTATGTGTGTGTGTGTGTGTGTGTGTGTGTGTGTGTGTGTGTGTGTGTGTGTGTGTGTGTGTGTGTGGAGGGGTGGGGGTTATGGGTGTGCAAAGGCACGACAGTCTGATTTGACACTTATTATTACAATATCAGGTTTTATGTCGAACCTAAATTGCGTAAACCTTTAGAATTAAATGAATTTACGGTTTGATCGCTAACGTGGAGAGTTCTGGTCCCATGCTGGAGTTTCTCCTTCTCCTTTTTTTCTTACTCTCCCTCCGAGCTACGTTTTACTCACTCCACTGCTCTCGCTCTCTCTCTCTCTCCTCCTCCTCCTCCTCCTCAGTTCTCAGTGTCTGTGGGCTGATTAGTTCCTGTTAATGACCCCTCGCTCTGTCATTCTTTTATGCCTGTGGCACTGGCGAGCTCCGACCAAGCTACGGGATAGTAGTAGTAGTAGTAGTAGTAGTTGTAGTAGTAGTAGTAGTAGTAGTAGTAGTAGGAGTAGTAATTGTAGTAGTGGCAGTGGTGTTTGGGACACACATGCAGAGAAAAGTGAAAGGCCGGAGGAGGTAGAAAAAATAAACACTCAGGCCGGGCCAAGGGGAAGAAGAAGAAGAAAACAGAAAAGTGCAGTAATGGTGTTGTGAGATGTAATTCTTTTAGTAGCTCTAAATGGCACTTTGTGTTTTCTCACCAGACCTGTAAGTGCACTTTACATTTAAATTGTTTTTTTATTTTTTTTTAAACTTTTTTCCTATTAACTAGAAAATGAGCCCAGCAGGCAGTAGTCAATGCTTAGTCAATGTGCTTTGGCAGAGCAGCTGTTCTTCAGTGGCGCACGGTGGGAGAGGGGGAGGACTCTTGGCCGTGACCCTTGCAGAGGTGCTATGTGGCGGACAGAAGCAGCCCTGTCGCCAGGGCAGGCTGGAGTCTGGGATATTCTCGGACTTTTCTTAAATGTATTGATTTCAACTCATTTAAAGCCGCAGGGTGTACGATTTTGCGACATCTAGAGGTGAAGTTGCATGTTGTATCCATCACCTCACCCTCACCCTTCTGAACATGCAGGAGAACCTATGGTAGACTTCAGTTGTCACTGTAAATACATGGCGGCCCCCCATAAGAGAGAACCCGCTCCTCATGTAAATATAAATGAAAGGTCTCTTTTAAGAGTTATGGAAAAAAATAATACATTTGAGCGATTATAAATTCACAAAAATGTCAGTATAAAATGATTTTGCAACATTTATAGAAGTGACGAAAATGACCGAAATCTTACACACTGTACATTTAAATAACTAACTACAAATTTTAAAATATTTTGAAAATAATGTATTTTAGCCTACATTTGCATAGTTTTTCTTGTTTGTTTTTGTTAATTTTATGTGCACAATATTTCTTTAAATGCTGTATTCCTTAGCCATGACCAAAGCTAACTGACTTAATATAGCATCATAAATTTAAATATCTCTTATCTCTTATTATGGATAACATTGCCGGGCGGTTTCATTTCAATTGTGCGTGCCTCCCTCCCTCTTGGGCCTGGTGGGAGATTTTAATGTCCAGGTTTTTGCTTTCAGAGTAATCTCTCCAAGGTCAGACGCAGCGCCGAAACACCGCTATCAGCTGAGTGATCTGTCTCTTAGCCCTCGCTCGGCCCCGGGGCCCTGCAGCGGCTCGCTCCCTCTACCTTTACTTGGAAACAATAAAG
Organism: Chascanopsetta lugubris; assembly: GCA_016785325.1. Classification (NCBI taxonomy): domain Eukaryota; kingdom Metazoa; phylum Chordata; class Actinopteri; order Pleuronectiformes; family Bothidae; genus Chascanopsetta; species Chascanopsetta lugubris. The sequence goes on along the minus strand of JAFBJT010009957.1, from coordinate 12,121 downwards.
TATTAACCAGCTTACGCAACAGCCACATGTGCTGGATGCGGGACGGTATACTCGACCACGTGGATGATAAAAATAATTTCTCCCTCAGTTGCTAAAAGCTGGACGTCGTAGATGCATGTGTTTATTCAGGGGTAATTTTCTTCTCTATCCCGACTCTGGCTGCCTCCGTTTCTCGCTCCAAAGTTGTGGAAAGTTGCTTTGCTTTCTTTTTTAAACGTCTCCTTCAACTGTTTCTTTATTTTCCCCTTAAAGTTTCTCCGTGCCACCCCGGAGCAGCTGCGGGAACATGCCGTCCAAAGTCGTATTTTTGCTGTGATCACTCGAGTAGATTTGTGGTTTGTACGAACACAGATATTCTGCTGCCAGCTCCATTCGACTCCCATCACCAAACACAGAGTCCTGTTTCATTAAGGACCCCCCCCCTCCCCACTGAGGCGATTGACGGGGCTACAGGATCTCTGCGGGTCCAAAGAGGGTCAGAATAGCAGCTTGAGAAAATCGTGTCGTATAGAGATTCGCTCATGTCTGAAAATGGCGCTACCATATCCGTCTTCAGCTCCTCTGTAAGATGGAGGCTTAAAAGCAGCTGTTACTGTAGTAACGCTCGGCCGCTCTATCTCCCCTCGCCAGACAGGGGCGCTACCGAGCGAGGCCCGATAGCCTCCTGTGCCCTCGGCTCTCGGCAGCAAAGACATTTCAGTTGTTGTTGGAGTGAGGGCCACATGCATTTGCTTGATTTCAAACTGCACTATAGTTTATTTGACCTCGTTAAACTCATTTACTGTCAAAGTCAGGTCGGAGCTGCAGGACCCACACTGCAGCATGTAAAAGGCCAGGACGTCTGATGGGCTTCAATTTTTATTTCTCTTTCTGTCACTGCTCCCCATTTCAAACTGGAAAATGTGAGGGGAACGATTGAGACTGTTCGTTTTTTTTTTGTTTTTTTTCCTTTTTTCTCTCAGCAGACACATTTTCCACAGATAATTCCTTTCATGGGAGGCTGGCTTCGGACCGTGCTCCGCCGTTTTCCTTATTTAACTTGAGCGGGGGGTGAGGGTTGGGGGCGGCAGGCTTGCGGAGGAGTGACTGGATGTTTTTGTAGCTGGGCAGCAGTGTGGGGGAATAGATCCCAGAAGAGAACACATCTCCAACTTGTGAATAAAGACCTAATTGACGGGTTCGCAAATGACTCATGAGGTAATGCATCGTCGTCACAGACGGACGGATGGAAGAAGGGTGGGGGGGGGGGGGGCTGCGTGTTCCTTCGGGAATTCGGAATCCACCGTTTTCACTCCCTCGAACTTTTATATCTGCAAATAGAAAATTCTCAAGGAATCATAAAGTTTTGCCAGACGCAGTGATATCACCTCCCCACCTGCGTGTCTGCAATGGCGCCTTTGTTAATGTTGGCGCGGCCATCAAACGACAAGGTTGAACTCCCATTGATTCCCCGGCCTTGGTTTTTTCATATGAATCCATTAACGCCATTGTAAAGTACCCGCCGCTGTTTCCGCCCGTTTCTATACAAACATCAACAATCAAACAATGTCGCTTTTCACTTTGCCACGTCTACCGCGGTGGATGCTAATGATCAGCTAGCTGCTTTAGCATTAACCGCCCGGAGTGACAGTCGAGAAACATACTGGCAGCCAACACCCCCACCCCTCTGCCCGTACCACCCCTCTCCTCCTACCCTGGGCCACGAGAGTGAAAGGCGGCCATTGTTCTCCCCGTCTCTGTCCACTCTCCATAGTCGAGGCTGAAAGTAATGCATGCGCTGTAAACGGGGGGCGCTGTTTCTTTAATTTCCTCCCGGCCTCGTCCATCCTCGCCCTTGCCAAGATCTAAAGATGCTCACGGCTCACTGTCTGTGCCATGTCTGCCCCCTGGGGGACAAACCCCGGGGTCTTCACCCTGAGAAGGTGTTGTCTTTGGGAGCCCAGGGGGTACAGTGCTATTTTCACCAGAGACGGGATTAAACCCTGCTCAGGTTTGGGTTTCCTGCTTTTTCTTCCACTGACACTCGAAGACTCCCGTGTTTACTCGCTGCTGCCCCAAGTTGCATCTCGGTCTCAACTGACGTGACCTATCGCACGCGGCGCCCTTGGAGGTAAATGTTCTACTGAAATGCGCGTGTCAAAGTGGGAATACTAGAGCTTGTGTGTGTGTGTGTGTGTGTGTGTGTGTGTGTGTGTGTGTGTGTGTGTGTGTGTGTGTGTGTGTGTGTGTGTGTGTGTGTGTGTGTGTAATGCCGCGGCCTAATGGAGGGTTTCATTTTCAAATTGCAATACATCTGCCGTGGGGACAAATTGGTCCAATAAGAACGAGCTGCTTTTATCCTTTCGTCCTCATAAAATGATGCATCTCTTTCCTCTGCGATGAATAATGTGGATAATTATGCATGATTGCAGTTCACATAGTCGATATCTCATTCTGAAGCAAATCTCTTTGTATTTGTCTTTGACTCCGGCTCTGGCTTTTAATAAGGCTAAGTGGGAATTTGACCAAAAATGAAATGCTAAGTTAAAACTAATTCCGCGTCTATCGTAGATTTAAAAAAAAAAAAATGTCTCGTGTCAAAATGAGCAGAATGAGACTTCAGCGACGGCTGATTTTGGCTTTTTCAGATTTCGTCCCCTGGCTCCGAGGCTTTCATAAGACAACAGATGCTCGTCTGATCTGAGCCTTTGAGAAGAATCTGTAACCGAGCGGATAATAAATCATGTTTGAAAATGTAGAACACGACGGCATCTGACGGCCGCCGTCCAATCTGGGTTTGATGTATAGACGGGCGGGTGTTTTGCGTTTGCGGGCATCCGTGTTCATGTGGCCACATGTAGCCATGTCCATGTGTTCGCTGGCAGCTCGTGCACATTTACATCTGCGTGGTTATATTCGTGTGTGTGTGTGTGTGTGTGTGTGTGTGCGTGTGTGGCTATCCCGGACTGACCTCTGCTGCAAGGCCTGCTTTAATGAAACAGCCCAAGCCCACACCCTTTACAGTACTACAGCCCAGCACAGCACAGCACTATTCTTGACCCAATTCTCCCAGCCGGCTCCTCCGAGAGCGAGCTCCGAGATAGTTTTCCCATTTTGTGAAGTTGCATTATATGTGGGTGTGTGTGTGTGTGTATATTGTTTATGGCATTCCTGTGTGTAACTCTGCTGCGTGTGTTATTTCCCCTGAAGGGAAAAAAAAAAATGACTGATCCCTAGAATGTGTGATGAATGCCATCTTCACCCTCTCCTCTCATCTGACTGGCCGGGCTTAGTCTGAACATTATCCCACATAACTACACATGACACCCTAAAGAACATAGTTTGACAAACACACACACACACACACACACGCACACGCACTCGCACACATGCTGCTCTCGTTTGGATAGGGCACTTCATTATTTCTTTAGCGAGGTTCAAGTTGCAGGAGATGTGCTATTTATTCTGCTTATTTATTTTCCTTCCCTAAACCGGCGAGCGAGCGAGGCTCGGAGTGCAGCAGCCTTTGAACCGCGGCCTATCCCATGACTGCAGCCCTGGGTATTAACCCAGAGCCACTGAGAGGCTTAAAAAGCCATCAGCTCATTGTCCGGAGACACAAAAACCCCCTTCCTTCCAAAATCTGCCCCTCCCCACCCCTCCACCCCTCTCTTCTCTTTCCCCCCTTTCTTAAGAATGCCTGGAGCTGGCCTCTGCTGGCATTCATATTAATCAGTTTTAAGGGTCTAATGAGATAAGTGAGACTTAAGGGGAGTCCCCAAAGTGGCCTAAGCCCCCCGGATAAACAGAGGTGATGAGCGCTGCCTATGGCTACATCCTCAGGAGTGTGTGTTTTTGCCCCCAGCATTGTGACACACACACACACACACACACACACACTCACACACACTCACAAGTTTTTAATGTCTCTAATCTTTTGAGAAGCAAAACATCACTGCACTGGATGCAGTGAAGAGGAGAACATTACTTTGCCTCGTGTGGCGACTGTGAAAAGGTTTGATGATTTCAGGTTCTGGGCTGGTTAACTGAATTTGAGCTCTTCCTTGAAAACTCCCTCCTTTTTTGTCCTAATCCCCCCACACACCCCCCTCCACCCCCCCACCCCCACCCCACCCCATGCACCAACAAGCTCATGCCCTCTGTCCCTTATCCTGCCAGGCATCCATGGAATATAGGCCACTTGGTTTCCTCTTGCTCTTTTGATCACCATGTGATATTGTCTCCCTAACTCTAACCCTAAACCACTGTAACCGCCATGGAAACATGGAAACAATGCTATAGCTATCTTTCTCTGTGTTGTGCAAACATGGCAGCTCATGCTGCAAAAATCAATTAATTAATCCATTATTAAAAGTGCTGCCACTTTGGTTTATTGATTAATCAGGTCTGTATAAAAGCACAGCAGAGAACAGAGGTAGTGATGAATGCGCAATCCACAGTGATGCACCACATATAGTTTTAATTAATATTTTAAAGAAATATAATTACTGTTTTGCAAGTTCTGTGTAAATAAATGAGATATTGAAATGTTGTATATTGAAAAGGGTTGAGGTTATTTTTATATCCAATTCACTGATAATAACAGAAAATCAAACACATAATTGATTATCAAAATAGTTTTTGTAGCAGTTTTAGCTATATCGGAATAAATCTTTGTTTTTAAATGTTGACAGATAAGCTTTAATTAGTCAGCTGTGATTACATCTACTCAGTGTGGATCAGCTTCTTAAGGAAATGATCTGTAATCTGTAATAATCTGCTTCAGTCTTCACTGACCACTTTGGTCAAACTGCCACAGTTAAATGTCAATCATTTAGTTCCCATGTTACAACATTAAATTATTTAGTTTGAATCCCTAATATTTAAGCTGCTGTTAACCAGGGGGTTAATGGTCAGATGTGGTGCAGTGGCTCTGAGGCGGGACAAGTTCCACAGAGTTCACTTCCACCTGCTGTTCTGTTCCTTTGGGCCGCGAGACTCCACCACCGGAGACATTCCAGCCAGGATTAGAGTGTGCGTGGCAAACGGAAGCACAAATACTAAGAGGCAGCGAGGGAGCGTTCTTTTTTCTTTTTCTTTTTTTTCTTTTTTTTTTCTTTTTTACATGAAATGACTTTTGACCTGCATGTGTGTTACTTTACATGCCTGTAACAAAATTGATTTAATCAATGGAATTGTTTCCTTAAAAAAACAAACATATTTTATTAATTAGTCCAAAGTACTCAAAATGAATATTTTGTAATGTATAACTGAAATGTGAGTTTCCTGTCATAGTTTGAATTAAATTAACTAATCAGATTTTATAGTGTATCTGTTGAAACATTCAAAAAAAAACTGTTCCTCACATAAAATAATGAAATACATTTATAAAAAAAAATAAACAGAATAATAAATACATAGATAGTCGATTTAATTAATTCTGAAAAGAATACCAAAGATCTAAACATTTGTTACATATTTAATTAGTTCCTAGATTGATGTTTTGTTTTCTCAGAATTTTGTTGACATATAATTGTACTTATGCATATACATCTTAGCAAAATGTATAAAGAATAACTTTTTTAGTCTATTTTTCTAGATTATTTTCCCCATCCCACATACTGTATGTCCATTTCATTTCAACTATTTTAACTTATTATTAAACTCACATCCTGTCAAACTGAATGGATTTAGATTCCAGGTCATCTATTGAAAGTTGAATCTCTCCTTTTATTCTATCTCCATTTTTTTGAAAATCTTGACAATCTGCTCGTGTGAGTGGTATTACCTTTTATGAGCTACAGAGTCGGAGTAGATTTGTAGCTTGTGGGAAAAGAGATGCATCTCATTTCTCACATTTGCTTGGAGAGTGTCTGCGCTTGACTTTGGGCGAAGTGATGAAATATTCATTACTGTTTGTGATCTCAGAGAAGAAGAGAAGCACTTGCGATCCTTTGCATGCCAAAAAAGTGCAGCTGGACGTGTGCAGAAAATGAAGGTGCCGGAGGTGAAGGTGCATGTCACGTGACCTTAATGAAAAACATACGTACACGATGGCTGACTGATACTTTAAGTTGATCTAAGTTTGTGCTCCCTCGGGGTCAGTTTGTTTGAATTATTATTATTTTTTTGTGGTCTCATAAATGAAAGAACAAATTTAGATTTATGTGAATATGGGCTTTGAACCCACAGTCGTCTTGTTATCACTCAGGCAGGTTTCAGTCTCGGAGTCTGTGACACTGACACACTTGTCAGCCTGAATGACATCAGGTGCAGAGCTGCTTTAATAATGCAGCGCAGCCACATTCTTGATGTCATCCCTCCACTCTCCCCTCGCTTTCTGTGGTGCTGTGTAGAGAGCCTGTCCTTACATTAAGGCGCGGGTCAGACTCTGTCTGCTGTCGTACATTAGCGGCCGAGCCTCCCTGCTCTGTATCACTGGTAAGAGGAACATGGCACGAAGATGGCTGAATTATTCACACTCATAATCGGCCTTTATGTCCCGCTGCCAAGCCTGGCCTCACTGTTATTCTAGTGCATAATTGATAGTGCTCAGAAGTGGAAAAGTTAGAATAGCAGAAGTAATGCGAAGCGAAAGTGTGGTCAGGCATCACAAGGGGGGAAGAGGAGGGGGATAGACGGGTGGAAGGTGGGCCTCTATAGGAGTTTCTGCACTGAGCCCGTGTTAGCCTTTACGGGGCTTAGGCCCGGCTATCGTGAGGATCGCGTGTGTAGGCCCCGCCAGACTAGTCTGGGTGTAAAAGGGGTTTGAAAAGAAAGAGGGGGCGGGGGGGAGGGGGGGGGGGGGGGGGGGGGGGGGGGGGGGGGGGGGGGGGGGATAACAGAGGGATGAAAAGAGGTGGGAAGGAGACGAGATGGGGATCCAGAATAACAAGGACTGACGCTGAGCCGGCCCAGAATGTGGTCTGAACCCCCCCCTACAAAAGTTTTTCTGGGGCTTTACTGAAGGCACTGAATTTTAATGTGGGGTAAAAAACAAAATACTACTACGCTTTGTAATACTGGGTGACAGTGGTTACAACCGTTCCTCTACCCTCACTTCAGACTTCGGGGCTTTTGTTTTTCTTGAGTTTGAACCCATGCATTTAGTGAGCATGAGGACAGGGGCCACCTCAGGCATTTGCATCCTTCGTGTGGCCTGGACAACAAGTCATTGAATCACTTGTGCCACTGTTGGCCAACATATGGTGGTCTGAGCACGGTGTCATCTGGGTGGGGAACCTCAGTGTCCCACGAGGTCACTGGTGAATGTGGTCGTAATACTACAAAAGATATATGGGTCAAATTTGTCACCGTTGGTCACTTACCAAGGGCCGTGCCTGTATTCCAACGGTATTGTCCGAATTGGGACCAAAGCGATTTTGCAAGATGAAAAGACGTGATGTTGCAACAATGCAAAATAACGGTCGGTACAAAACAGTTCCCAGAGACGCGCCGTGATCGTCTCCAGCTCAACGCCGAGAAAGCTCAGGCAACTGTGGAGAAAGTTCTCGTTGACGTCAACGGCCCTCAAACCTCAAACACAAGAAAAGTGTGCAATGCTACTAATGTCAACATTATTATACTATTTCATTGTGTTCTGGCAGTCTGTCGCTTTATGGATGGGTCCGAGTTTTGGAGGAAGTGGGTTTTTGTGTCATCTGTCCCATCTCCTCCGTCAGTGTCCCCAGCTGAAGGGAACGCCTCCTCGGTGGAGTGTCTCAGGTGAAGGTGTTAACATGGCCCCAGGTGGAGTCTATTTAACACCTCTCTGACCCTTCACAAAGCCGCACTAACTGCTGCCTAGCTCTGCCTTTTGTGTTTCATAACAAAGCCCTTTAGCTTCTAATAACACCGCAGCGCTGGTAGTGTCAGGAGAAACCCGAGATAAGGTCCACATCAGAGAGTTCGGTGGGAACTGTTTAATCCGCTTCTTGAAACCAAACCAATACACAACAGGCAGGGATCATGTTTGGCAAAGTGGCCTCGCTTTGATGGAGGGATCGGATGGTGCGACTGGGAGAAAGAAACGGGGAAGAGGACAAAATAGAGAAAGGAGGCTTCGTGAATGAGGGAGTCTTGTTCTGAGCGGTGAAAGGGCGAACATCTGGAGAACAATGCGCTGCGTGAAGCAAACAAACACAAACATGAGAGAAGTGCTGGTGCACAACAGTGTGACAAACAATGATTTGAAATCACGCCTAATTTCATGTAAGTAAAGCAACCAAACTATTTCACTGAAAGGTAAAGAGATATTCGCGCGGCAACAAATAGAATTGAGAAATTATTATTATTTCTTAAAATAGTTGGGAACTAGTATGGTAATTGACTAATATGGTAACAGATTTAATCTTGTCCAGTCTATTGAAATAATGGAACATATATATACAGTGTATATATATGTGTGTGTGTGTGTGTGTGTGTGTTTGTATATATATATACAAAACATTCATACAGTATACAGTACTATACAGTATTTATACTTTTAAAAAATCATTGTAGTATTGAACTAGTAGTAGTAGTAGTAGTGCAAGTCCATTTGAACAGAAATGATCAAAAGTAGCTCGTATCTTTTAGGGATCCAAGTGAACAAATGTATTGTCAGTTGGAGCCCAGATTTCAAGGCGTATTTATTCCTAACATCCCTTTCATGTAATATAGTCACAATCACGTTTGCAATATATTAGAAAGTATCTTTCACCCGAGTCGCCACAATGTGGCCGTAAACCCGTCGAGGGGAAACATTAGCAGCGATATGTCCCAGAAACTCATAAAACCAATTTACGAGTGCACTTAGGGCCCCGCACACCTACTGGGGCTGTTCTATAAAGATGCAGACAGAGATTGCACCAAACCTGCTCCAATTACCCACATTTAAAAGTAATAAAGGCGGATCGATAAGTGATAGAGGGCCTCTTAATCCCAGACTTACCCAGTTATTTCCAATTTACCTGCTCCTCTTCAAACTAGAATTGCAGCTTTTACAAGCTTACCATTGATTTATTTTATTCTTTTCTTCCTACAGGCTAAAAGCTGCATTGAGCTGTTGTTCGCACCCGTCCCTTGGAATGGATGTTTTCTATCTTTCCGTAGTGTTTAAAATCTTTAAAGACTCGCCTTTTATTAGAAGAGGGCTTGCAACGGGATAGTCGTAAATTATTTCTTTCAAAAGAGAAGAGAGTTGTAATGAACAGAAACCTTAACGTGGGAACCCTAGCGGTGTATGTGACAGCACGGGGCAGTACGCCTACTTAAGCTCATATGCTTATTTATTTATTTATTTACAGCTTGGCTCAGGCTGCTGGTGCTGGGACGCTATCGGCGTTCGCAGGTACGGATTAGAGCCGTCTCTGTCTCGCTGTGAAGTTAATTGAGGGAATCCTCCTCCCACAGTGGACCGGGACTGTCTCACATCCGCCTTAAGACTCAGTTTCACTCCTAATTTGCTCTCTGCATCTCTGATAACCTCGAGCCGGATGAGTCGTTCCTCCGCGACCTTTTTGCATGCTTCATCAGAAACGCCCCCCCCCCAACCCCCATCGCCTCCAATGTAATGTCATTAATATGATATAATAGCTAATTACGGTGTCACTAATTAGAATGCGCAGCGGTGAGATGTGTTACCATTCTGCCCTCTGCCTAATCGCCTCACTTAGTGGTTTACTTTTACATATTTACATGTAAGTGTGCAGTTCATTTACATACCTCTGCGTGTTTATGTGCAGCAGCACACACCTGGCCCCACCCCAACTGACCCCCCCCCCCCCCCCCGCCCGCCCACGCTGTCATAGACCTTTTAATTTATCCCTAATTAGTGCATTATCCATGAAGTCGGCTCATCGGGAAATGGCACCGTTAATGCTCAGGGGTGGCATTTTGTCTTGAGTGCCCACGTGGCTGATGGTGGATGAGCCAACATCTTGTTTCTGATCAGTTTGCCGGAACCCCTGTTATTTATGGGTGGTTTTTATGTAAATACTAAGTTAATTAAATGTCACGGCAAAGCTGGAGTGCACTCGTGTTTGCGCTCACCGTCCGTTGTGATTGATGAGAAGTTGGGAAAAGGCGATTGATTCGTGATTGATGGGGTGTTATTTCACTTGTCAGGCCTTATCACACGGATTAATGCATAAACATTGCTACTGTTGGGAATATGACAGTTTATGTCTCAGTGGAAATGTGCAGTTCTTGGAAAATGAAGAGAAAACACCGCGTTGGTATAGCCACTGATCTCCCGGCGGAATCGCGTGTTATTGTGTGGGTTGCACAAATGTTTTACTTCCATATATCTGCACCCGGAATTATTCCCCCTTCTGGCTTTGTTTTGTCTCCCGCTCTTTTAATTGTCGAGTTTTTCCAATGTTTTACTGCCCAGTAATGATTTTATTGCAGGCTGTTTTATGCCAGTGTCCAAACCGCGCGGCCCGGTGGAAGATTTAGTGCATTGCCGCCGTCGGGTAGCGAGCTCTAATTGGAAGGTCAGGGGGACGTGTTTGAGAGTAGCAGGAGATCACCGGCGCACCGCAGATTTAAAGGTTATCCAAACCCACCCGCGGACTTAAAGATGTAATTTTCCTGTTATTTTATACGAGCCATCTGGACGGAGAATATCGCATGACGAATTGATTTGGAAATTGTATTTTTTTTTTTAAAGATGCCTTTAAGTGCCATTTGAGTTACGCCATGTAAAAACAATTTGTTCTTTCACAGTCGAATAAAGCTGCAAATGCTCTCGTTTCATTCCGTCATATAAAATAAACACTGTGTGCGCTGTGTCAGGGGTATTTTATTTTGGAAGACGCACGCTGGGCTATTTTGAAAAATGTTGCCGTTGGGTTGCTTTGACACAAGGACGATTTTTTTTCCTTTCTAACCAGTCATGGCGTCTCCCTTAAGAACAGCTGCCTCTGGTCCTGCGTGGCACGCCAGGAGTTAACCACACTGTTTGTGCGCTCTGACTCAGTCACTTGGACCAGGCTCTTTCTGTGTGTGTGTGTGTGTGTGTGTGTGTGTGCGTGTGTGTGAGGGGCTACGTTTCGGCATTTGGTGCCACATTTCGTGTCTATCGCCAGCCCTTCTCTCACGCTTGCCTGGTCCAGTGTCATTGATGGGGTTTAGAGTGGGGGAGGAGGAGGAGTAAGAGGAAGAGGAGGAGGCGGAGGCGGAGGAGGCGGAGGAGGAGGAGGAGGAAGAGGAGGAAGAGGAGGACTGTCGGAAGATAAGTGGTAGACGTCTGGCTTTTTGGTGGTGATGCAGGTTGGAGTCGGGTTATGGGTCACGTGGTGGACCCTCAAAAAGATCTCCCTGGGTGATTCTTGGCACGCAATGTTTTTGAACTCCACACACACACACACACACACACACACACACACACACATACACACACACACACACACACACACACACTTTGTGACATTTTGGTGACACAGAAAACCAGTGTTTTACTGGCTCATGTCCCCACTGGCGAGGGCATTTGTGAGCCGTGTTTTGTGCACCTGTCTGTGCTTGTGTGTGTGTGTGTGTGTGTGTGTGTGTGTGTGTGTGTGTGTGTCTGTGTGCATTCAAGCCTGCCCCAGTGCTTTTCCACCCACCTCTGGCGGCCGTGCACTTATTGACAACAGAAGGAAAAGGTGAAGGTTCTGCAGACAAAGAGGCTGAATGTGCTGAGCCGAGCATCCAGCCCCGACAGGAGTGAAGGCTGTGGGCTGAGGCCGGAGCTGCAGAGACGGTGGAATCACCACAAACAGCGCGGCTCCGGTGAAGCGGGCTCGGCTTTGCTGACCCACGCGCCTCCATTTTTATTCTATCTCTCCTTCCTCTGTGTTTTCCCCCTCCGCTCCCTTCTCTTTTCTTCTACCCCCAGTCTGCCGTTAGAGGAGTAGGAATTGATTTTTCTCATTCTTTCTCTCTCTCCGCCCGCCCCCCCCCCAACCCCCCCACCCCCACCTCTTTTATTTAATACCCCCTCTGCCATGGCCTATCCCCGCAGTCCAAATCAATACAGTATCTGCATGTACACTGGAAGCAAATACAAGTGCACACACACTATAAACGTGTCACGCCGGGGGTCGGGCTATTCTTAAAGCTGCCGAACCTATTGTTCGCTCAGGCTTTTACCTGTCTTCTCTCTCTATCCTGCGTC